>ML776668.1:302530-313182 GCA_009831015.1 Picea engelmannii
ATATATATATATATATATATATATATATATATATATATATATATATATATATATATATATATATATATATATATATATATATATATATATATATATATAACCTAAAGATGAGGACTAAATTATATTATCTATCATTTAGAGATCAGACATGAAGGTTAATTGCAATTGGTAAAAATAAAACCATATTCATAATAATTTAATAAAATAATCGTGAAAATAGAAGATAACGACAATTCATTGTATTATTAGTCCTAATGCTTTAGGCAAGGAAGGGACTATAACATTTGATTTGGTATTGAATTTGCATTAGTTCAACATTGAATATAAACTTTTATCTATCTCCTAATGTAAAACATTAGGTGAACACATTTTATTTTTATTTTTGTGAAATAATAAAATTGAATTTTGTGTCATCTATTGGTGGAGAGATTTGAAGTCTTATCATCAAGCGATGATTGGGCGACGACCAGGCCTGGAATTTAACGTCCCACTGGGATTTTTTTTGGTTTTTAGATGTATTTGACACGTGGATACAAAATCCACACGTCAAAACTTATTGACATAAAAAATTCTAACCTGTCACATTGACGTTTCACTCCATAGTGTACCCGTCATAAATTCTAGGTTCTTAGTTTACTATAGATGTAGTGTGTAACACCTACCTAGGAAGGACACTGAAGAGGGGTTGGACAAGAGTTTGTTGGAGGATTAAATATAACATCAAACATAATTTAATTAGTTTCAGACTCCCTGTCCATGAAATTTAATTAGTCCCAGATTCCTAGGTGTTAATGGTTAATTGAATATCCATTAACTGACCTACTCAAATTTACATATAACAACACAACACAATTTGACACCTAGGTGTTGTTTTTTAAGAAAAAAAGTACTATTGATTTCTATTAAGAATATACAAAAAATTACAAACTTGATTCTTGGGGGTCTGCCAAAAAGGAAACTAGATTATCCCCCCATAAGTATAGAGTTTATATGTCTATCTTGTGCCTTTGGGCCAAAATTTATTCATGCTTGTAAAAAAATAGATTATTCTTACAATCTGGCATATCGATAGTATAGGTCGTATTAGGACTGAAGTAGATAACATCCCTAAACATAACCAATTGGCTAAAACATGAAACCCAAAAAGGACAGAGATCCAAAGCTACTTTGACCCTCAATGATTGGAAGGGGGAGAGAGAACCCAGGGACATGACATGATGGTGACTGGTTGCTTTGGCTACTCCTGAAGATGACTCCATGAATTGACGCATGCTCGAACCTGGAAAATCCTAATCTAGCACGATTGGCCTCTATTTGGTGCCTTTCATGCTTTCTATGGCCTCTTGTTGCACTAGTTTACCCTTATTTTTGCCTAGCTCCCTCTCGTGGAAGCAAATTTTGAATTGGGCTTTACCGAAGAGCTCAAATTTCACCTCCAAGACTCTCACTACGTGTTTTGTAGAAAAAATTTCCTGTTGTTGCCAGGAAACAACTTGGGACACCATCGCTTTGGTGATCCACTAAACTTATGTCATACAAAAGTACTTAGTTTCTCTGGTGTGAGTCTACCCTGGGTCAGGAACCCAACCTTTATCTTCTAACATAATTTCCTCATCTGGAATTTTCCTTCTCTTTCTACCAACCTCCGCTTGGATTTATGACATCACCCTTTTTTCCCTTGAAGAACAGAGGCTGTGAAAATGATTGTTGGCCTCTCCTGTAGCCTACACTATCTTAGTTCTCGATTGCATCTTTCCAAGAGAGGTCCCCCACTCGACTCACCTTTTTTCTTGTATCAACTTCCAGAGTTGGTAAAATCTATCTTGGTCATGGTATATTTTCTTCTGCCAAGCTCCATTCCTCTGTGTTGCCTCATGTTTCTCTTCCACGACCTGTCTGTCCATTGGTAGTGACGCCCAGGATAATTTCTATGTCCCCTCCTGATGGTTTTTACCATCGTAATGCAGAGACTTGGGATGAGAGAGAGCCCCCGAGTGACCACATTACTTGTTTCACCATCGTAACTCTGATTCCACCAGGGATCCTTAGAAATTCCAATACAAGTTGGAAGGGCCTCCACTATGTTGTTGGTCCTTTTCCTTGGCTTCTTTTGATTATAAATATATCAAGCATGTTATCTCAATATCTTCTCTAGCCACCTCCTTCTTCCCAACTTAACTTCTCTCGTTCTTTTCCCATGAGTCTCAGATAAGGAGCACCTGATCATAATGCTATTTGTACTTGGGAAGGATGCCATGGGCATCATCCCATACCCTTTTCTCATGTTTTCCTCCATGGAGTCGTAACTCTGAACCTCCATTCTCCAAAATAACCCCCTTCCCACTAACTTTACTCCCTCTTTAGCCTTCTCCATTTGTCTCATCCAAGGTCGAGATATCTGGTCATCAAGGGGCCAAGTGGGAGAACATTGGCGCTTAAGAGGTTCTGTGGAGACTTGGTGCCCCATTTCCCAAGATGTCTACTTCCCCAGTTGTATTCCCATCCATGGGAAGCGTGTCTTGCATGGCCAGTCGTATTACATTCTCCCTTAATTCTCTTGGGTCCACCTCCCACTGGGACCATCTCTTTCCCTGGGACCCTGGATGACTGCCATGTTTGTAAGGTATTCAACTACACAGTTAGGTTTTCTTCTAACATGTGCTGAGATAATGGTTGATCTTCCCCAGATGCAGTTCGCCACCTCATAAAGGCCATGCGAAAGACACCAATTCATCGAAACTCCCTATGGAGGGGCACCGTTGATGATTTTCCTCAGGTTGGAAATGAGAATTTGTGAATCCCCTTCCACCAATATGGATTTGTGCTCTATGTTCGCTACCATCCTTAGCCTAGAGAGAAGACCTGTAATTTATGCACCAGTATTGGTATTATTCCCAATTTGGATGGCGAAAAGGTTCTCGATTGCACATGTTGAGTCTTCGATGACACCTCCTACTCTTGCAGGGCCAGGATTTCCTTTCGAGGCTCCATCAAAATTTATTTTTAGGAATCCTAGGGGAGGAGGTTCCCACTTCTCACTCCTTTGATTTTTTAGTGCCTGATTTTTCTTTGATGGGTGGAAAATGTACTGGTCCTAGACCAATTTCCATTTTTTGAAGATCGTGATTTCCTCCCCTGTAAGCCTCTAATATTCATCCTTCCAGGAAGAATAAGCTATGGTATCCTTTATGTTCGAAGTAATACCATGCCAAATTTTATCTAATCTATTATATTAGTTTTTAAAGATCCTATGGTTTCTTTCTTTCTAGGTATTCGAGAGTAATAAACCCAGAAAAAAAGTGTCCAAATTCTATTAAGAAGTTGGTTCTTGAAAGGCTCTGATCTCCATACTTATATAGTTTTTCTAATATCATGTCTTATTCTATCCAGGGTTCTAAAGATTGAGGCTTATCTATCCTAGAGTTCGAACACCATCTTGCAAGCACTGAAGAGGTGGTTCATTGTTTCTCCTTCTTGAAGGCAGATTAAATAGATGGAAGGTCCTTCAAACCCCCTTTTGATGAGACAATCCCAAGTTAAGGCCCTCCTGTTTATGACAAGACATAGAAACGTTGTTATTTTATGCCAAAGGTGTGGGTTCCAAACCTTACTCAAGACTGGTGACTGGGCATTGTCTATGGTTCCCATCACTTGATGGTAAGCTTCCTTTGTATTAAAGTTTACATTTCCCTTTTTTCCCCTTATCAAAATGTCCCTCCGTATTTTGATGTGTATGATTCTTTGGTTTAAAGACAACTCCATCTCCTTATGGGTGTTCTCCGTTGGCAAATTTTTAAACAGGCAACGTATGCTTGTCATTGATGGAAAGAACAACAGTGAAGATGGCATGAGTATAGGAAGAATGTAACAGACGAGCATCAGAAGTATTTTAGGAAGAAGCTGCAGAGCAAGCTCGATAAGTTTAGAAGAGATAGTGCAGAGGATTGTTGGTAAGTTTAATAGGCAAAGTGATCTTGTCATTGATGGTAGGATCAGAGTGTGCATCGATGGAAAAACAAGAACAAAGTAAGCTTAGGAGGAATTAGCGTAGAGTCGAATGCAATGCGTAGCTGTGCACCAGGGACGAGGTTAACTCACTGCTCAAGCTCAAGAGAGAGAGCATACTGAAGATCTCAGGCGGATCAAAAGTCGAGGCCCTTGACACTTAGAAATTCTTCCAAGTAAGGAGGATGACTAAGCTCGTGAGAAGAAGCGTCAATGATCATTGGATCTCTTTCAAAATTCCCAAAAGAAGGAGGACCGTCAGATCTATTTGTAGACAAGAAGAATGCGGAGAAGAGGAGGACAGATCTTAGGCGTCAGATCTGAGCATAAGATCTGACCATTGTTGGATCAGGGAGAACCTACACATTCTTTAAAGTGCATGATCGAAGCGGTGGTCCAACTCCATTTCGGAGTTTTGGCTATCGAGATTTCAGATATCGGGAGATGGAAATGTCAAGTTTCTTTACAACATGAGTCCCAAAATCGTGAAATGCAAAATCCAGAAACAGACATGTCAGCAAACCGCGTCAGCTAAGAACACGTGGCACAACCAGGCAATGACAAGTGTCAAGTTGGTTCAACATCTCAGGCACGTGTAAGTCACGAATCAGAGTGACACGTGGCAGTTATTCGACACATGCCAATCTACGTGTGACATCAACAGGTTTACATCACTTCGGGGTTTCACAAATCACAACTTGGAGAGTCAAGAAACAATACCATAGGAATGTCGAAATCGCGAAATGATCTTGACCGTCAGATCACCAAGGAATGTGGACCGTTGATCAAGCATGATGAAGGCCTGTGAAGTGTTGAAATCACGACAAGATCTGAACCATTGGGTCCATAGGACATGTGGTGAAAGATCATCATGTCGCTGACTGGAAAGTCAAAGGAACGAGGTTTGATCTTAGCCATCAAATCGAGGTTTGATCTTAGCCGTCATATCAAGTTTGATCTTGATCGTTGATCCGACTCCATCTCGGAGTCTCGACTATCGTGACTTGGAGTGATGAGACCCTTCATCACAAGAACTACGAGATGCAAATTCAAGAAGAGATCTGGACCGTCAATACACCAAGATTCTGGACCGTTGATCCAGTTCCATCTCGGAGCTTCGCCTAACGTGAATTGGAGTGAAGAGAACCTCCATCTAAGGAACAATGAGATGCGAGATCGCGATAAGATATAGACTGTCGGATATATGGAGATTTCAACCGTCGATCAGACTCGATGAAGTTTATAAACTCGCAAAATATGAAGAACCTTTTTGGCACAGCCTGTGGTCACCACCGGTGGTCATGAGAAGGGAAGGAGTCAGTTTAGATAAGCTCCATTTCGGGGTTTTGGGGATCGTGACTTGGAGAGTTGAGATGCCTCATCTCCAGATTCACAAAATGCGAAATCGCGAAAGTGCTTTATGCATAAGCGCATGGTCTCATCCGGTGGTCACACCATCGAAGAGATGAAGAGAAGAGTACGTGCAGACAAGCTCCTTTTCAGCGTTTCAGGGATTGCGACTTGGAAAGTCGAGAAACTTCACAACGGAATTAACGAAAAGGTGAAATGTGAAATCGTGAAAAGCACGTTATGAACAAGCGCTTGGTCATAGCCCTGGTCATATAAAGGAAGGAGCTAGGGCAGAAAATCTTCGTTTCGGAGTTTCGGAACTCGTGACATGAAGAGTCAAGATGCCTCATCGCAGAATCTCCGTATTGAAAAAGTGCTAAATGCATAAATCACGACAATATCCTTCAGAGCTAATCCAACAGTGCAAATGAAACTGAAGGAGATCGGAGGGCTACTGTTGCACGTCATAGTGTAACTGCCAAAAACCACTAATGGTTTCTGCCAGAGGACTCGAAGACACTTCGGGGTGATTGACAGAGGAGATGAAGAGTCTCTGGGAATCTTCAGGAGGGATGAAGATGCTCATGGAGGCGATTGACAGCTGGATGAGCATTGAAGCTTGTAACTGGAACAGAGAAGGTGATCTCGACTGTCATGGAGAAGACGAAGAGTCTCAACTTCCAGAGAGGCCGAGGAATCTCAGCATAACATACAGTGATGTTGAACGAGTGGAAAAACGGCCAGAGAATTTGAAGAGTCACGATGATGATTAGATAGAGCACTCGAGTTGTGGAGGATATTGGCACAGTGTGAGTATGCAGAGGTATTGCGCGCATTGCATGCACAAGGTGCACAAAAGCTATAAATACACAATACATAGAAGAGATGTGGTTGTTGTTGTTGTTGGAGTTGTTGTGGTTGTTGTTGTTGAAGGTGATTCATGTGTGAAGAAGGAGGAGAGTGCAGCATCTAAATTGAACAGAAGAGGAACTGTGTAGAGAATGGACATGGCGCACAGAGCATAAAAAGCAGAAGAACAAACAATGCAAGTCATGTGTGCAGGAAGGCACCGAGGCAGACATAGAAATGAAATGCAGTAGAATAGTGATGAGTCTGGTAAGACATTGTTGAATGTTATATCACTGTAATAAGTTTCAGTAGCAAAGATTTATATTTCAGGGTGGAAGGGAGGTGCTAGGGAGGACTTTTGTCCTCATAGGTTCAAGTGGGTGCTTGAACACAGGGAGTTGTAGCTTCCATCTGGTTGCAGCCAGAGAAATTAGGGTGGCAGGGTGGTGCAAGGGAGAACTATTGTTCTCTGTTATATAGGTTGGTTTCCTGTATGGAAACACTCAGGGAGTTGGTGCTTCCTTCTAGTTGGTTCTAGAGAAACCAAGGATTTGGTGCTTCCTTCTAGTGGGTGCTAGAGAAAATAGAGAGTTGGTGCTCTTAGCAAGTAGCAACTTGCAAAACTGAGGTTGTAGCCTCATTATGAGTTGGTGCTCATATGTATGATAATGTAAAGAATGTAACTATTACTTATCATATAAAGAAAAAGAGGTTTTTACCTTGTATGGGTTTCCTCAGGAAATATATGTCTCTGTGTTTCTCATATATGTAACTGATGCTAAATGTGCCATTGTTTATTTCCCTGCATTATTGTGATCATCATTCAATGTTTTTGCAAATATTTTAAAAGAAGCATAATTGTTTAAGCACGGTAACAACTGATTCAAACCCCCCCCTCTCAGTTGTCCAACAATTGGTATTAGAGCTGGCCCCTTTCATCTAAGGGTAGATCCTAGAGCTTAAACATGTCAAGCCATGAAGGAAATTCAACCAATAAGGCTCCTCTGTTCAATGGAACAAACTTTGCCTTTTGGAAAGTTAGAATGAGAATCTACATAGTGGCTTTAGGTGCAGATGTTTGGGATGTGGTAGATACTGGTTATGTAAAGCCAGACGTACTAGCTAATAAGGATGACAATCTTGAATTTAGCTTCAATGCTAAGGCTATGAATGCTATCTTGAGTGGGCTTGCAGAGGTAGAATTCGAAAAGGTCATGCACCTGGGAACTGCCAAAGAAATGTGGGACAAACTCATTAGCAGTTATGAAGGTAATGAGAAGGTAAAGGACGCTAAGCTTCAAACCTACAGAATACAATTTGAACAACTAAATATGAAGGAAGATGAAACTGTTGGTAAATACTTTCTAAGAGTAGAAGAAATGGTGAATGCAATGAAGGCACTTGGTGAAAAAATTGAGGAACCTTCTTTAGTTCAGAAAATCTTGAGATCTCTCCCAGATAGGTTCAACCCGAAGGTCTCTTCTATAGAAGAACTTAATCGTCTAAAAACCTTGTCTTTTGATCAACTTCTAGGAACGTTGACTGCATATGAAATGAGGATAGTTACAGATAAAACCACCTCTAGAGAAGCATCATTTAAAGAAGATATGAATGAGGATTATGAACCTGATGAAATTGAAGCAAAATTCGTGAGAAGCTTAAAGAAAGGATCAGGCAAGTACCAAGGTAAGCTGCCCTTCAAATGTTTCAGCTGTGGCAAGATAGGTCATTTTTCAAATAAATGTCCACACAAGAAACATGATCAAAACTTTGAAGATGAAGAGAAGCACAAATCAAGAAGATTTGATAAGAAGAAAAGTTTATGTGTAAACAATGATGACTCCTCAGAAGACACCGATAGTGATTCTTCATGTGAATATAAAGTAAGTGACTTCATGCTTATGGACAAAGAGGATTATGATATTGAAATCATAGGCAGTGATGAGAATGATGAAGAAGCTGTGGTTGATATGGAAGGAGAATTGATCAGTGCACTGGAAGAGATTGACAAACTAAGAATCAAGAACAGAAAGAAAAAACAATTGCTGATACAGTTTGAGAAAGACAGTAAACAGCCTGATGAAGACTTTGCCCTGCTAAAAGTGGAATTAGAAGAGGCAAGGAAAATCGAGGATATTCTGAAACATCAACTATCAGAAAAGAGGGCAAGATCTGAAGCCCTAGAAGAAGAAGTAGTAAAAACTAGGAAAGAGATGGAGAAGTTTCAAACCTTGTATCATCAAAATCTATCAAGTATCAAAGCCTTAGAAGGATTAACCACCATTATGAATCAACAAAGAAATCCAAAGCTGAAAATTGGTTTGGGGTTTGAAGAGGGATCAAGTAGTGGTCAACCAAGAAACAAAGAACCCATCAAGTTTGTTAAATCTACAACCAATGACAACCACAAACATATAGAAACAAAGGAAGACAATTAGTCGCCCAGGACGAGTAAAGAAAAAGGTGCCAGGACTGAATCTATAGAACAAATAAATAATGTACTCCCTGCTCAAGGACATCATCAACATGGAAGAAATCGATTTGCTCAAAGAAGACAATCATTTTCCAAGTACAAATAATTTTTCTATGGATATTGTTTCTATTGTTCTAACTTTGGTCACAAAGTTGTAAATTGTTCCTTAAGACTTAGACATAAGCAATTAAGATTTCAAAGGAATAAATATTTCCTCAACAAATAATGATACAACCAAGTAACAAACCATCACAGATTGCAAATTTCCAAACTAAGTCTAGAGACATACAACTAAGGAGGTCAAGAAATAATAAACAGTCAACGAGTAGAAAACGCTGCAACAACAACTTTGACCTATTGAACAATGAGATTAAATGCTATACCTGTCACAACTTTGGCCACAAATCTGCAAACTGCCATCTGAAGAATTACAAAGCAGACCCAAGGATAAAGTTCTTAGATAGAAATCCCAACACATGGAAAAGAAAAGATAGTGAAAAATGTGGTCAAGCACTTTCAAATAAAAAACAAAAGGCCTCTAGGAATATAGACAACGAATGTTCCAAGCACATGACTAGAGACAAGGATAAGCTATTGTCCATAAATAAAAGCAAAACATGAAATGTGATCCTTGAAAATGATGAACCAGGTAAAATCAAGGATAGAGGGATGATGAGTTTGAGTAATGACAAAGGAGATGCCCAATACATTCTGCTTGTGGATGGTCTGAAACATAATTTGCTCAGTACAAGTCAAAAATGTGACAGAGGCAGTGAAGAGGTGCTCACGTCCAAATAATGTAAGGTAAATATAAACTTAGGACAAGTGGTGAATAAAAGTATAAAGAAAATTAATGATGTTGAAATTGAGTCCTCCCCTGCAAGTAAAGAAGAAGATTCAGATACAATAAAAGCATGTTCAGTTAGCATTAACCCCATGGATGAAGTAGGAGAAGAACCATGTCATAAACATGAAGCAGAAGTCTTGAAGGTTGAGAAGGCAGACACCCAAATCAAGTTCTTGAGCAGTTCCATGACTCTGGACAAGGTCTTGGATAGCCAGAGATCACCAAATGACAAATCCGGTATTGGACTCAACAAGGTAGAAATCAGTGCTCGTAAGAAACTTGATATAGGTCCTTCATTTGTGAGAAAGAAAAACAGGTATGAGAAGGGGTGTAGCAATTTCTCTTGTGATTGAATATGGAGATACAAACCTTGGATTGTATGCATCATGGAAGAAATATGAAATGCAACATTAGAAATCGATAAGAATCAATAGGGAGATCCAAGGGTTGTTTGAATAGTAACAAGCAACAATTACGCAGAGTGTCAGTGGGATAGCAGCCTCTTCAACAACACCATTTTGTTTTACAAAATGATATACATGATATCCTGTAGAAGTAACAAGAAGAAATACCTTGTCAAGTAAAGTTAACCTTTAGGAAAAAAAGGGGAAAAGAGTTAGAAGCAGAGAGATAACCATGACAGGGGGAGTCATCCACTCATGAGAAGAAAAGGTTGATGAAGGAGTCCGAGTAAGAGAGGTGAGCTTTTTTTTTTTTTTTTTTATGTATTCTACAGAGGATACAACATAAGCTGAATATGAACAGGTCCAAGAATAAAAAAAATAAGACTCTGGCTTGGATACAAACATCTGCAGGCCTCGAATAAGAGAGTCCATCCCGTCAGGGGGAGTTTGTGTTGGCTTAATATCTGATACCTCCTAAAATTACTACCACAGCTCAGGGGGAGCATGTTCTCTTTGAAATTGATGTCAAAGGGGGAGAAAAGAATCTCGGTGCCTATGTTGCCATCAATGCCAAAAATCTAATGTTTTTGATACTTTTAAGAAATGGAAAGCTTTAGTTGAGAATGAGACAGGAAAATTTTTGAAGTGTCTCAGATCAGATAATGGAGGTGAATACTGCAGCAAGGAGTTTGATGATTACTGTTCATACCATGGGATTCGTAGA
>ML776668.1:314284-354296 GCA_009831015.1 Picea engelmannii
AAAATCCAAGAAATGTACCTTTATTGGATATGGTGTTAATGATTTTGGTTATCGCTTATGGGATTATGAAAATAACAAAATCATTAGGAGTAGAGATGTCATATTCAATGAGAAGGTCATGTACAAAGATCAGTTGCAGGGAGGTATTTACCTCCACGTGTAAACTTGACGAGAATAGAATATTCTGAGAAGCAAGAAAAAACCCTAACTAATTGGTTAATAACCCTAGAATACAAGTCGTCTCAAGAGAATGAATTGTATTAGGTTATTAGCCTCCAATAGAAGAAGTCGACTAAAGGAAATGTTATATACTAAAGAATTAGTACCCAAAATGAGAAGTTGTACCAAACAGTCTACCAGAAATAGTATAAATACAGGAGGCCAATCTTCATTTTGGAGAGTATTCTCAGAACCACAGAAGCGATACCTGTGCGCACTGCAGTTGGCCAGTTTGTGTGCAAGTTTGGAGGAGATATGTTGTTGCAGCTACTGTAACTAGCATATTTTGGTTTTGGCTTAGAATCTTTCTTGGTTATGGTTTGGATTCTCTGATTAGCTCTTGTTACTCTTTCTTGGTGTGCTATCCTTGGAGAAAGGTGTGCCACCTTTGTTTGGCTATCCATCCTAGGGTTTTCTTCTAGAATGATTCATTGTCAACGTTAAGTTGCTCGAGGGTGGCTTTGGCCTATGGTTGGGTGACACTATTTCTATATTGCCTATGGTTAAATGAGCCCATCCATCATATTCTAACAGGTTATGGGCCCACACTATCTTCGGAAAGTCTAACCGCTGAAAGATAGATTGGGAGGATTTGCTCAGTTGCAGTTGCAGTTGCAACCAGTTTTTGTTGCAACAAAGAAACCCTAACCCTCTCGTTGAGGCACCTTAAGTGAAGGGATTGACCTAATTTCTAGATAGACTGCTGCTCCCTAGCCTAGCGCATCTCCTGGTACTCTCAGCAAGCTAAGACGTCAAGTTTGAGTTTTTGGTCAAATCTAGGGTTGCCCAAGTCAAAGTAGCCATGAATTACTCTATGAAGTCAGAAAACAAGTTAGAAGGGGCTTCTAACTTCATAGCATGGAAGACAAGGATTGATCTCATCCTTGCCAAGAATAAAGTGTTGGATATCATGAAAGGAAAGATTGTGGAACCCTAGATTGAAGAAGGAAAAGAGAAGGAACCGCAGAACATTGTAGTTATGGAGAAGTTCAAAGACAATGACATCAATGCCATGAGTATCATAGTGTATTATATAAAATACCACTTGATACCCTGCATCTCCCATATTGATTCATCTAAGAATATGCACGATGCCCTAACAAACCTCTTCTCAGTCAGAAACATTGGACAAGTAATGATTCTGGAGAATGAGCTCTGTGACATTAAGATGAATGATGATGACATCATAACATCATACTTTGTGAGAATCTCTCAATTAAGAGATCAACTATAAGCTATTGAAGAAATCATTTCAGAGAAGGAATTGGTAAATATAGTACTCAACGGTCTTCCCAAGACATGGGATGCATTTGCCGCAAGCATGAAAACAAGGAAGGAGTATCCTACATTTGAAGAACTTTGGACTTGCTGTGCAGAAGAAGAATCAAGGATTAGTGCAAAAGAGAAACCTCAAAACAAATACGATGATCAAGCCTTCACAACAAGATTCAAGAATTTTAGGAACAAAAGGAAGTTTGGCTCAAGGAAGAAGCCAAATCAAGAGAAAGATATGTCAAAAATACAGTACTTCAATTGTCGAAGTATGGTCACTACAAGAATCATTGTCCCGAGTTAAAGAAAAGGAAGGAAACACATGAAGAATCAGTTTCCGAAGAAAGGAAACCCTTAAAGAAAGCCAAGCAGGACAAAACATACTTCTTCTTCTAAGACAAGGTAGCAATACTCTTCATAGTTCTTGTATATACCATGTTTTATGTACATATCTTGCATATCTATTTCCTAGAAGATAATATGTTCCAAGAGAAACTATACCTATGGAAGAACAACAAGATAATGATTGCTATCACTATGACTACAAGTCAGACAATACACATGAAAGGATGAACTACATCAACAACCCCTGGTAATAATTCATGTGGAAGTTATTAAATAAGTAACAGTTGCAAGTTAAGCCAAAATCAGAATCAATCTTGAAGAAACCTAGAAGAATTAAATACAGAAAGAAGTCAGCAATCAAGAGGAAATTGGAGAAAGACTTATGACACTTTGTAGACGAAAATAAGGATGCAGACGAAAGCGTGGACTCTGTTAGATGGAAGGAGTCGATTATATATTTCCAAAAGAATAGTATGATTTCATACATGAAGCAAGGATTAGGAGGGAGCTAATCCTATGATCCATTGAAGATAATGGAGTATATATCCATGGTAGCAGCCATGAAAAACAATACGTGTTCAGTTTGACTTTAGAAGAAGCCTTCTTCGAAAAGAAGCCTAAAAGTATCCATGATTGTCCATCCACATCCATGATCCTATGATGAAAGGAAGAAGTTGGAATCTTCAGGGCATGGAATCTATAGAAAAATCCATGGACCCAAGAGCTAAAGAGAAATATAAGGAAGAACATGAAGATTCCAAGAGAGAAAGAAAAGCCAGAACAACCAGTCATTGGATCAAAAATCACAAGACTACCAGTATGACCTGAACTCACTAAAAGCAATAAGGCAGAGGAACTAAAAGTTGTGATAAAGAACAATGTATGGAAGACTTATGAATGTAATCATTGTGAGATCCAGAACTAGAGGTTCTCCCAGATGGAGGGAGAAGGCTATAATGATTGCTTGTTTCAGTAAACCAGACATACCTCTACATGAGTCATTATATCGTTTGCAATATCCATGGGTTGGAGTTTACATTAGATGAATACAAAGACTATTCTATAGAATAATTGAACAAAGAGCGTATGTAGAGAAACCTCAAGGCTTTGAGGTATACCAAAAAGAGACCCTTGTATGCAGATGGAAGAAGATTTTGTATGGATTCAAACAACTTGGTGCAAAAGCCTCTCATGCACAACAGAAGTGTGGTGAAAACCTTCTATGATAAAAATCAGAATGGATACTTAGAACTCAAGGATTATGGATTGCCAATCCATGACAAAGCTCTCATGATGGTAGAAGAAGTACCACTTGGATATGTTCCAGTTTGACCCTTGCCACAATGTTATGAGCTAGCAGGAAACAAAATATGAATCCAACAATGATATACTATATTGATCAGAGTTACATGAAGCCTTCAAAGAAAAACCAGTGCTCCAGAAAGACCGAAGTACATTGAGATCAAGCATTATATTCTCCATGATAAAGTCCAGAAAAGAGAAGTGGTTCTCCAATATATATATCTCCACAGATGAGCAGATAAGCAGATATTTTGGTAAAGCCTCTATCCAAGATGAAAGAGTTTGAGTACTCAAGCTGGAGCTCGTGGAGATGACTTTCTTATTGAAAAAGGAAGATTTGACTCCTAGGTTAGGAGGGAGCACTGATGTGTTATTGATTTATGGATAGTCATTTTTAAGTTTGAAAAATGGTCCAGGATGAGTAGTTCATTTCCAGTTTGGAAAGTGGTTTGAGATTTATGATGAACATGCATTTTCCATTTCGGAAAATGGTCGAGATCGAATGGTCATTTTTGTAATGAAAATGGTTCGATGGATTGTTGATGTACCATAAACAATGATTCCCCTTGTGGCCAGTGTGGGGGAATGGTCAAGGACAATCTCTCTTCTTGACGGTCACTCTTAGTAGTGGTCAAGAAGACTGGTCTGCCTCTCCGGGCAATCATTCTTTCGAAGCGCACAATTGTGAGCAGTTTCAAAGAATGGTCTGTTTTGGAGGTTGGTGCAGGATAATCATTTCCTTAAGAAATGGTTCGGACAGTCATTCCCTAGGGTAGATTCATTATATTTAGGTTTCACTTTGTTTAGTCCCGGAGGAATGAACCAGATAGGTGAATGGTCCAGGTTCAGAAATCAGGGACATATATTCCCTAGGGTAGAATCATTCTCTCTAGGTTTCACTTTGTTTAGTGTCGGAGGAATGTCCCATATAGGTGAATGGTCTAGGCTTAGAAATCAGGGCAATTATTCTTCCTTTCTTGAGAAGAATAGTCCAGATATCTCATCGTTGATGTTTTACCTTTTGAAGGCAGATGCTCTTCCAGATCTCAGAGATGTGAGTGGAATAATGGCCTAGATGATTCAGCTTATATCATAACAATGTTTTATGTGCAGGTTGATAACAGACAATATGATTGTTATGGGGACTGTATGTCTCTGGACAATGGATGTATACTACTGTGGTGGATGTGTTCCATCGATTGTGACTATATGTCACTGATCAAATATTTGTGTGCTACTTGGTGTGGTAGTGTACCACTGGATTGTAGTTGTGTACTACTATGGATAGACACAGTTGTGTTCTATTGAATGACATCGTTTCGATTGACTTGAAAACTATCAGTAGTGTTGGAAATGATTATCAGCTAGATGGATGATTAATGGACAGAGATTCCCCAGACAGAAAATGGTCTGGGACATTTATTCTTCTAGGACATATGTCTGGATTAGAATAATGGCTCTTGTGTCACTTTGTGGAGTGAGTGACTTATCCAGCATCATGTATGATTACTCAGATGGAGTATGGTTTCGAGAGATGATGTAGTTGATGACACTGATAGTGATGATGGTGCTCATGATCTAATCATGAGATAGTCTATACGACTATGTTGATGCTACTGGGTGAATGGTATGTTTGTGCTCAAGACAATTACCTTCAATACCTCCATAGCTAGGAGGGAGTGTTGATATTATGGTAGTTGCGGGAGGTATTTACCTCCACATGTAAACCTGGCAAGAATAGAATATTCCGAGAAGCAATAAGAAACCCTAATTGATTAGTTAATAACCCTAAAAGACAAGTCGACTCATGAGAATGACTTGTATTAGGTTATTAGCCTCCAATAGAAGAAGTCAGCTAAAGGAAATGTTATATACTAAATAATTAGTACCCAGAATGAGAAGTCGGCCCAGACAGTCTACCAGAAATAGTATAAATATAGGAGGCCAGTCTTCATTCTGGACAGTATTCTCAGAACTGCAGAAGCAACACTTGTGTGCACTGTAGTTGGCCAGTTTTTGCGCAAGTTTGGAGGAGAGTTGTTGTTGCAGTTGTTGCAACTAGCAGATTTCGGTTTTGGCTTGGACTCTCTCTTGGCTATTGTTTGGACTCTCTTATCAACTCTTGTTACTCTTGTTTGGTGCACTATCCTTGGAGAAAGGTGTGCCACCTTTGTTTGGCTATCCAACCTAGGGTTTTCTTCCGGAATGATTCTCTGTCAAGGTTAAGGTGCTCAAGGGTGGCTTCGGCCTATGGTTGGGTGACAATATTGCTATATTGTCTATGGTTAAATGAGTACATCCATCATATTATAACAAGGTTCATATTGGGGGCTAAGATGAAGGCCTTGCACTAACCCTTCTTGTCGGGACAGTTTGATAAACTTTCCTAGCCATTCTTCTAGTATTATAAACAAGTAAGGGGAAAGAGGATCCCCTTGATGGATACCTCTAGTTGCTTTGAAAGTGGGAGAGGGGGAGACATTAACCATAATCAAGAAAAAAGATGAGGATATTAGGATTGAGATCCAAGAAAACCAAGTTGGATGGAATCCAAACTTCCCCAACATTTTTCTCAAAAAATCCCAATTTATTTTGTCATAGGATTTAGCTAGATCTAGCTTAATAATCATACTCGTGCGGCCACTAGTCTTAAGAGAATGGATAGAATCATGAGCCACAACTATTCCATCCAGGATTCTCCTTCCTTCTACAAAACCCCCTTGTTCCGAGGAAATAATTTCCTGGAGAAGAGGTTTTAGTCTGTTTGCAATTACTTTCATAATGATTCTATATATTAAATTGCATAAAGAGATGAGGCAGAACTTATATATTGTTATTGCTTCTCTATATTTCAGGATAAGAGTAAGAAAGGTAGTGTTGAAGGCCTGGAGAACTGAACAAGATCTTCGGGATTCTTCCATCACTTCCTAGATGTCTCTGCCTATGATGCTCCAACAAGCTTGGAAAAAATATGAGGTGAATCTATCAATTCCAGGGGCCTTCCCAGATGTCATTTCTTTGACGATTTCCTCTACCTCCTCCAGAGTAACCTGTTGCATGAGGATACTATTTTGTTATGGAGAAATTATACTTGGGATGGATTTTTTAATCATCTAGGTGGCCTCCCTCCCGTTTATGCCAGGTTATGATAACAGGTTTTTATAGTGTATTACTAGTTCTTTTTCAATGTACGTATGGTCTACAACAAGGTTCCCTCTTCATCTTGTAGAGAATTGATTTGATTCTGGATTCTCCTCCAGAGGAGGGAATTATGGAAGAACTTGGCGTTTCTGTCCCCTTCTTGAAGCCATTGGAATTGAGATTTTTGGTGAATCAATATCTCTTCCTGATTTTCTATTTCATTAAGGTCTTGATGCATTTCATCCTCTTTAGTCATTAGATCTTGGGAATATCCTTGGAGAATTTCCTATTTTTGAATTTCTTCCATTCCATCCTCCAACTTTCTTTTTTCCTCCTGGATGTTCCCAAAGACTTCCTTATTCCATTTCCTTATGCATGATTTGACATGTTTAAGGTGTTTCTAAAATTGGTACATATGGGTTCCGTATAGGTTAGGTTGGTTGTTCCACCATTCTGACATCTTCTACAAGAATTACAGATGACTTAACCATAAATTTTCAAAAATGAAAGGTTTGGGTTGGGGATTTAGGGATCTTACCCAGCTTAAGGTGAATGGTCAGTGGTATAAGCCGTAGAATGGATTAATTTCCGTTGTCAGTGTATGTTTCACTGAAAAACATTCTCTGAAACTAGGAATCTGTCCAAACATTATGTTACTTGCTTCAAACCCCCTCTTCTATTTCTCTAGGTGAAGTGACCACCCTGGGTTGGAATATCTATAATAATTACAATATCTATAATCTCCTTAAATAGATTGTTATCTGCGTCCATCTTGCATAAACCACCTTTATTTTCTTCCAATGATGTAATTAGGTTGGATTCCCCCCCTATGATCCATTGTTGGTCTTTCATGAGATGACCCAGCTGGGAAATGGCTCTAATGAAATCTCTTTTCTCCTTGGGAGATAAAGGACCATATGCATTTGAAACATAAACATGTTCCTTAGATCCCAGTTTTCTTAATCGAATCCTGAGGATTCTAGGGATATGTGATGTTACCTTCACTTCAATGATACATGGATCCCATAGGATTTCAAATCCTCCAAAATCCCCCTTCACCTCTATTCATTCTACTTCACTATTTTTCCAAAAAATTTTTGCTATTTTATTCATCGTATCTCTATTACATTTTGTTTCTTGCAACATTACGAGATATGCTTATTCTTGAGCCATTTTTTCTTAAGTAGTTTGTGTTTCGATAGATCATTCAAACCTTGTATGTTCTAGGAGAAGATCTTCATTATCAACATTTGGGTTGGGTTTGGAAGAATTTCTCCGGTAGTCTCGCAACTTGGCTGAAATCAATAAGAAGAGCTCATGTTTCTTCTAGGACTTGTCATTGAGGTTTACGACCTCTTCGTTTTTCCTCCCCAGTTATTTTTTTTGGATTCTTAAGAGGGCTGGTCTTGATACTTGGAATCCCTGAAGATGATGTCGGATTCTCTTAGTTTCTCCCTTTTCCTTTTCCTTTGATCAAATCTATGTGCAGTCTGCGTAATTGACCTACTTGAATCTTGCTTATCTCTTGTTCTCCATGAACTACAATGATTTATTTTATATCCACCTCCATATCTTACAGATACATCTTCTAGGTCACATCCTCCTATTCTGCTTCCTCCTGCGATTCTTTTGTGTCCTCCATTTCCTGCATATTGATATCTCCTTCGGGATTTGGGGGGGTGGATGTGGTTTGTTCTGTTCATCAACGTTTTGGTACCTCGTCCTATTTCCTTGTTCTTGTTTTCTCCGTTGGGTTGGAGTTGACCCTCCCTGGTTCCGAACCTTTGGTGTTCTCTATTTGATTCTCGTCGATAACTAAGGCCTAGAAGTTGTTGGAGTCTTTCTTAGATGTTTATCCCATGGCATTATTTCCCTTCTTTCTCGCTTTTATTTTATTTTGGACCTTGACGAATCCTTCCCCATCCTTTTCCTCTTTATATGTGTTTACAACTGAGGTTTCATTTGAGGATATTCACAGAATAGATGTATGTGTTCGTGACACTTTCTGCATCATAAGGGGATTTGTTTGTAGTCTATGTTTTAGGTTAAGTCATCATCGTAAAAGGAGATAACTATGAATTCTGGTAGTTATCCTTCCACGTCCACGTAAACACAAATCCTGGCATAGAATGTGTTTTTGTGGTCTTGGTGATTTTTGACATTTTAACAAAATATCCCAGGGTGTTCCTAATTCCTTCCAAGGTTTCTGGGTGCCAAAATACTTGGGGTAAAGAATAGAGTCTAATCTAGACCGAAGCCGCTGTGAAATCCTCTTTCTTAGGGGAAGAACATTTCGTCTAGTATATTAGGTGTAGCCTTACAGAGTTAAAAAAATATGGACCTTCATCAAATATTTTATTTCTATCCTCCGAGCATGTGAAAATTATCATGAATAATCCTTTCAAGCCCAGTTTAATTTCCATGTCTCCTTTGACTTTCCACCTCGATTTCACCTAAACCATTAAATCCTTTTCCGAGGGCCATATTCCCATAAAATTTTCGATGAGCGCATGGTCGTTCATATGTTTAATGTAACTGCCAATCAGTGGGGATGTGGCTTTGTACCTGACATTTTCTACTATCTTGGATAGGCACCCATTTCTCATTCTTTTTATTGTTTGGTTTTTGTGCCGATCCTTTTGTCATACTTTTCCATTTTGGGTGGACCATTGTCCATCCCTACCATCGTGACATCCTTTGATAGCGGGCTGGACCCCACTACCATTGCTTCCTTGAACGATTTTGGCTTTACTTTCTCTTTATCCACTACGACCGCCACATCTAGATCTCTTATTGTCATTGTATTCCATGTTGCCTCTGGATCTTTCACCACCGTTGAAGTCCCTAGAAAGTTTCCTCAAAACCTGCACTTACCCCCTTCCCAAATCACTTCTTGTCACCCTAACCTTCCATAAAAACCTGAAACCCTACCCTTCTCCACCCGTCATTTCTCCTCCAGCACAACATAAACATGTTACAACAATAGGAAATCAAAATCCTAGGTGTTAATGGTTAATTAAATATCCATTAACTTGCCTATTCAAATTTACATATAACAACACAAGAAAATTTGACACTCATGAATTTGCGTAAAACATAAAATGATAGGTATGAAAAACAAATGACCATCATCAAAATTTCACTTGATAGGTAGGATAAATTTGAAATTCCAGCCCTGGCGATGATGGTTTCTTTTGACATATAACCTTACATTAAATCCTATTGTCAGTGTTGTCAGTTTAACCTTCTTGTCTTGGACGACGGTTTAGTTAGACATATAACCTTGCATTAAATCCTAAATCCTATTGTCAGTGTTGTCAGTGTGAGTTTTGTCAATTTAACCTTCTCTGCTTGGATGATGGTTTGGTTGGACATATAACCTTGCATTAAATCCTAAATCCTATTGTTAGTGTTGTCAGTTTAACTACCAGTTTAACCTTATCTGCATGGACATCTGGTTGGAGATATAACTTTACATTAAATCCTATTGTTAGTGTTCTTAGTTTAACATTCTTTGTGTGGACATCTGGTTGTGGACAGGGTTGAGCAATGGGATTGGAATTAAGTAATATGTCATTTTAATTCAACATGACAACACAATTTTATGTGTTTGTTGATGAGTATTAAGTAATTTGTCATATTAATTCTACAAGCATTAGTATATATGAAAAATAACCAAAGTTTGAAGTTGGATTGCCAACTAATTATTAACCCACCCTTAATCAATACTAACATTGATTTATTCATTGCCATTATCCACTTCCTTCTTCTCATGCTTTGATATTTGAGTTATCTATGACATTTTGGAACAAGAAATGTCATGTGCAGAGGTGGCCACTAAAAATACATGGAAAAATTGAAAAATTCTGAAGACTATTGAAGTTGCTTCAAATCTCCATAGCTCAGTCCTACAATTGAGTTATGTGTTCATTCATTTGACTTCTCTCATTTCTTTGCCTCTCGAATTTTTGTTGTGTTATTGTTTTATGTTTCCATTTGTTCGCGAATGCAACTCATTAGTAGAGAATATCATGCATGTTTACTTTTTTACATGTTTATTGTTTTATGTTTCCATTTGTTCATAGATGCAACTCATTAGTATAAAATATCATGCATGTTTATCATTTGCAATACACCTATTTGCAAGGGGGCATAAACATAGAGAAAGAAACCCTACTATGAAAATGCAATAAAGAATTATTATTTATTGAATGAATTTTCCTTACCTACTCTGTATTTCATATCTGCATGGCCCATCCAGGATTGTCCAAATTCGAGTTGTAGTCTCCATATCTGTGAGACATTCAAAAACAATATTCAATACATTTCTAATTATTTATTGTTGGTAATGCTAATAAAAGAAACCATTATCATAGTATAACATAAATACATTTCATATAACAAATGTATATGAAACCTCACCAATACAGTTGTCACTGACGACGCCCTTTGCCCAAGCGTACTTTGTCTTCACAATGGATATCATTACCCTAAATACCTGCAAACACATATATTATTTTAGTTACTGATCACTAAACTTTTATCCAGATTTTGGAATAGCCATGGCCTAGGAAAGGGTTAATCAGTAGTCGGTTGTGTGTGGGTTGGATATTTTTTTGACCAAAGCTTCTCGGAAGCCCATAATGTATAGTAACAACATAAGCTTAACGAAGGACTCGTCTTGATCGGACCTATACAATAGAGAGGGAGATGCACTCAGTTAAAAAATTCACTTAGTTTTATTTTAAATAATTAAAAAAAAAAAAAACTAAAAAAAAAGATAAACAATTTTCAGACCATTATCCTATGTAAAAACAAAGCACAAGGTTGGTCACTTATGTATCTCAACAGTAAACATCATTGGGAAGGACCATGCTTAGATTCATTCTCACCACATTTTTATTTCTATGTGCTACCTGATTATCCACATTTCTTCTTTTGTGTGCCATTGATAATTCACAAAGGGACACCCCATGATATCAACATCTTGCCTACCAAAACATGGTTTTCTGCACACATAAAAATGACAAAAAGACTCCATTTAATAAATAGAAAAAAGGTTAGTAGCATCTCAAAGTTAAGTAGTGCTAAGATATGAGGGTAGCTCAGATGTCAAGGTGCTTATGAAATTCCAAATGGATGTCACCGACATCTTGACCAGATAGGTTTTTTCCTTTGTCGAGTGAAACCATTGTCCCAAAAGGCTTTGTGCAAATTCTTGTGTTATAATTTGTAAATTATTTAATGGCATTACATTAAAGTTGTTTACTGTGGATTCAATAGTTTAATATGGAAGGTATTAATTTTTTCATGTAAATATAGTTTGCTCAAAACAAAAAAAAAACTTGTTCAAAACCTTGAGAGCCATATAAGCTATATTATATATTCGCTGCATAAGATAGTTTTTATGTGCATGAAGGAATGGCGCAACATTCACAAAGAAAGGAGGGACTACAACAACACACAGAAGGAAAATCAGATGAGGGAGATTAGTTGAGGGACGATAACATACATGGATTTTATATAACATGCCTAACATTCCTTCCATTGTTTAGATTAATTCCATGTTATCTTAGGTTTTATAGTCACTATATATATACATATCAAAACCGCATTATAGAAATATAGACGAATATATAAATACATAAATAAAATAGAGAAATTCCAACATTTCAAAACCTTTGAATAAATCAGCATTAACACATGGAGAGGAGTAATGAAATACTAGTTTAATTTGCATAAAAAATTCAGTTGAGATGGGGAGTGGTAGCATGGCCATTTGGGGAGGAAATAACCACTAAAAGATTATATATGCGTTAAAATCATTTTAGCTTGGCCCAAATTTCAATCGACAATGGCTAAGCAATTCTTCACTAAACAAATTCCAAATTCCCACCATTCCCTTCATTGTGATGAGCTTATGGCATATCAGAGACACATACAAGATATAGTAGTTGGAAAAATTACAAAATGTAGAGGCCAACAGGTGCGCACTAATCCCAAACTTGGATGCAGATCAAAATCAAGAGATAAAGCAACAAACATCTTGTTTGAATAGAAAACGATAGGAACGTTGTAAGAAGACTGGCATTAAATAACATTGATCCATATTATTTTGAGAACGAGATGAAGGCAAAAATATAATAAGTAAATACAAACATATATTGATAGAAACATAGAGATACAATAATGCACAATTTTTATTAATGACGGAAATGTACAAAAACTGTAAAAATACAGAGTGAATGAACTCGCTAGAATGGTGGCATCTTATCTCTGAGAAGAGATGTGATGGCTACGCTCATTCGCAAGAATATTATGTTTACAATGAGGCTCCAAAGGCCTTTTTAACATAAAGAAAATCCAAAACCCTAACCCTGGAAGATGAAATGCCAAACGGTTTGTGGGCCTCCATGGGGGTAGTTGATACGTCAACTTCCCAAGGGAATAACTTTTACATACGATCTTTGTTCGGGGTGCACGATAGCTCATTGGAAATATCTATATGAGGAATACACATGTTCTCATCACACTCTGGCTTAAAGCATGCAGTGAGACTGTGCCACACCCAAAAAATCTTGTTTAGGGCCTCAAAACGACCCCAAAAGTTTCAGACTTGAAAAACTCTAGAAAAACTGCCAAGGTTGAAACCTTTGTTTTGAACCAGTGGAATAGGTGGGTGGACACCAATTTTCGCCTAGATAATTCTTACCCCCACAGGAAGCAATGGTCTCCATTGCATCAAGTTTCCATGGAAGAAGGGGAAGCTTTTTTCAAGTCTGAACCTTGGTGAATTGCTTGCCTTGCTGAAGAACTTGTCCAACTTAGCTTGTTGAAGGTTGTTATGAACTTGTTGTTGGAGGGGTTGGATCCATTCAACTAATCTAGCTGCATGATATTTCCAAGTGTGTGAGGACTCTGTTGGTGAAGATGCGATATGAGGAGTATGAAGGGATTTGTTGTAACTTTGTTGGATTGGGTTGTATGGAGGCACCACCATAGGTGATGCAACAATATCTTTTTTCTCTTATACAATCTGCTTCTACTGGCTAGAAAGGTATTGGGCCAAGGTTGCAGTGGTTGCAATGTCCTTCTATTCATATTTTGACCAGATCATGAAGAGGCTAAACTTTTTGGTATGAGGGATCACTTTGTGGCACTATTTTTTCGGGACTACCTCTGGTATCCTGTAGAGATGATCCCACGGAGTATCAATGACACTATGGGGTTGAGACTCATAAAAAATATCACGCATCCACATATATGGCTGGCCTAACAGAACATCACAGACTTCTAGTGGGACAACATCACACAATACCTCAGCCTTGAAGGGATTGATGACATATGAAAGGAGACATTGTTGGATAACATGAAGATCTCGTCCTTGGCGAAGCCATCCGATGTTGTATGGTTGAGGGTGTGGTTTTATAGACAAATCCAATTTCTTGATGACCTCTGCTGAGATGAGCTTCTTCTGGATTCCTTTATCAACAATAAAATGAGTGGGGTCCCCTTCACCCACATCTGTGAATGGAAGAGGTGCTCCCCCTCCTCATGATCCTTTGGTTCCTATGGTTGGACTGTTACGGTCGTGATAGTAGCAGTGGGTTATGCATCAATGATCTTTCTCCTTTTATTATTTTTTGAATTAGAGTCTGAGTCGGGGCTCGACTCTGTTTCTTTGATATTGGCCACCAATGATTTTTTTGAGAGACATTCATCGGTGTTGTGCTAAGGTATTTTATGGAATTCGCACCACTTCCCAATGTCCTTTTTTGTCTTCATGTTACCCTTATTTTCATGCATCTTGGAATGATGGTCTTGAGGTTGGTTGTTCTATTATTTAGGGCTTCCTTTACATACTTTGGTTGTTTCAGATTTGCAGACACGAACTCTCTCTTGTTTTGTTGCTTAAATTTTTTCTTGATTTTGACCGCATATCAATAAGCAGCTCCCAATGATGAAATGTGTTGGCACAGGGGCAGACCCAAGGTTCAATGCTTAATAGTGCACAAAGAAAACCCCGACTACCAGCCGTTTTGGCAACACCTGCGAAGCAGGCGAAGTCTCACCTGAGGTAGAAGCAAGGGGGGTTATAGGATCCAGGTGTTTGTAAACAAGTTGAGGCATAGATATGTGATAATAACACTTCACATAATATTGTTTTAACGCTTAGGAAGTGACATGCATTAGTTTATTAACCTTATTAACATCGCATAACATAATCAAAGATATATCTAGAATAGTAACAACAACGATTATGCACCTTAACCACTTAACACTTACCACTGTGTATCAGATCTACCATTTTAACATAAGAAAAACATTTAACCAACATATACATATCCATTAACATCCTAATCTAAGTACTAATAAAAATATGATAGAGATAACACAACACAAAGAAAATCCTGAGACACCAGATATATGTGGTTCACCCCAGGGTGGGCCTATGTCCACAAACCGCTTTGCCTCTTTATTATCTGTCGATATCTTACATTCATTCAATCCTGTGCATTAAGCCACAGAGTCAAGCTTCACACCATACAAGAGATCTGTGTACTAAGCACTAGATCCTCCTTCCAAAACTAGGTCAATGCACAGAGTCAACTCTTTGTCGAGCACCGAGCCTTAACACACATACATCCCTTTCCACAAAGCAACTTGAACTACTTCCACTTAGCTTCCTACTTCTACAATACATTCTTCATTATTTATATTTACAACCCCTTACAATAAGGCCTAAACATGGGAAAATCCCATGGGCCGACATCCCATAAACCAGTTACAAAACCCTAGAGGACCATTTTACTGGGTTCACATAACCCTAAAAAATGGGTGAGATCCATGATCTTAGTTCCGCCTGGGTGCTCCTTCTTCGACCAACGTGTCAAAGTCCAAAATTGGGCCAAATATAACCAAAGTTTCCTCAAAACTTGGTCGAGGGCCAACGGGCCCCCAAAACTCACTTGTGACTCGTCCTGAGTCACTTAGTTCCAGACAATGATGCTTTGAAAGCCTCGAGCTTAAATCGAGCTACCTTGACTTCCTGCTTCGCCTGAGCCTCTTGCTCAAAAATCTCTTGGATTGTCTGCTCTGTAACATGCCCTTCTAGGCGTTGTTCTACTGTTGCAACCACTTGATCTAGTTGTGAGCCATGCCTATCAATTTCTTCGAACACCTTGCAAGATTCCTCCTACATAGGTTGTATCTTCTGGGTTACTTCCATCACCTTACCCTGAAGGGTAGTGATATACCATTGTACTGTGTGCTACTCCTAGGATCTCTTCATTCTTTCCATTGTTGTGAGAAACTTCATCTGCGCCTGCAACGAAAATTCTTGTTGTTGCGCCTCCTGTAACTGCACTTCTAGCTTCCTTAGCTCTGGATCCTCGACGAGGCGTTCATATGTTTGGGATATAAATTATCACTTAACTATTTACATTCTAAGGCAAGGTCTCTTATGCTTGCTACTATGTTTTTAGCAGTCTCCTCCCTCTGGTCACGCACTTCCTGCGGGGTGCTCGACACTGTTCGGACCTCCAATTCTGTTATTCTAACCTGAAGTTGCTGGATAATCTCTGTGAGATTCACTATTTGAGATTTGACCGACTCCTACTCTTCCTATACCAAACCTGGTACATAGCGACATGCTTTACTTACTACTTCTTTGACCACGACCTACTCTGTAGCTAAGAGTTTTCCTCTTGAATCGTTGCCTGAAGCTCTACTTTCTCGCTTTCTTGGGCTGCTACACTGTCCTACGCTTCTCGTAATTGCACTAGGACTTCGTCCTTATCCTTTTTCAAGGATTTTGTAGCCTTCTCCTTCTCTTCTTGGGCTATTTGGAACCGAGATTCTATTGCATCTACAAGCCTTCTTAATTAGGTTGGTTCATCCCCCAATTCTGCAGTATGTGATGAGGAAGGTGCAGACAGTGCAGTAGGCACTACGCGGACCAAATGAAAAGCTTGTTGCACTTCCTTAAATTATCTCTCAATTATTCCATATAACTCTTACTTCTTCTCTCCATATCTCTACAACATGTCCTCATAGGCATCCTCCATAGCTCCACATACCAAATTGATTATGTCCTCAGTGAGAGTGGACTCCAACTATGAATTATTGGTGCGCGTCTTCTTCCTTGCTGAAGGTTTCTTTAGAGAAACCTTCCTCTTTTGTGGTGTTACTATCCCAACAGGGGGATATTCAGGTTGTGTAGCTTTGCCTCCTCCTTACTCTTCATCTCCTCCTTCCCGTCCTTATGCTTCGTCTTCTCCTCCTCCTGGTGAATCAAACTTGTTATCTCCAAAAGCGTTGTCCTCTTCATCACTCTCTATGTCCTAGACTTCATCCCGCTTTTTCTTCTTCTTCGTCCCACTGGATTTTATGACATGTTCAATTCGTGTGACTATGGAGCTTCCTATGGTGTCAGTGTCAGATAGATATGCATCTACGACAGGTACAAGAAATTCCTCTGGCCATTCCTTTGTAATATGCTCCATATCTTCATTTGTCATCTTGTAGTATGACTCCAATTCTTCCTGGTGCTCATCTCTTCGCATGGTGATGTATATGAAATGGGGATCAACATGGAAATTTTATATAGGTCGGTATTGATGTAGGGTTTGTGGTGTCATACGCAGGAATGATTTGATGGTGACCTTTAACTGCTGGTAATATCCATCAAACATGGCATTAGATCGGCACTGCTTTGTCACAAGGTTGAAAATAGAGTGGCCAATGGATCTGAAGGTTTGATCTCTGGGAAGGAGGCTCCTTCGGACATTTTCCAAGTGACAAATGAAATCAAAATGATCAACCAAATGTAATGGAATTCATATCCCAAGTCCTAGGCTTCGCGGTTGTTAGAACAAATATTGAAAATTTCTAAACTTAGTGTCTTTTGCCAAAATTTAGGTGAGTTGCACCAGTTAGTTTTAGAACCTTATCGCCTGGCGTAAGATTTTATAATCGTTAAGTCCTTGCACCACCTGACGCAAACCTTTCTGCTGCAGTAAAACCTCTAAACCTATCGCCATTTTCACCGAGTTTCTCTACCGTCAAAATCTCAAAGCCTTGCATCACAATTGGCCAAAATCTCAAAGCTTTGAAGTTTCCAAAGGTCTCCTATTGGTCTTAGTTCACAATTCTTTGATTATCGAAATAAGCCTAAAAGTGTCAAATTACAAAAAAACAAACTATAAGTTTTGTTTTTATATTATTTTATATAATTTAAAATTAATATTTGATTTACCCAAACCCTTTCACCTATTCTCTTTTATAAAAATCGTTGGGTCCACTATCCTTCACGTTCCAATCTCCCAACTATCCACCAAAAGTCATATGCATGCCAATTCACAAGACAACTCATACAAAACTCCAAGGAGAGAATCCACAGGAGCACCAGAGCCAAACACCCGTGATATGACACCAATCAGTCGAGACCAAGCGCTCAAGCCCCGCACATTAAGCTACACGGAGGAAGAGCTCACGACGAGTCCCAAAAAGAGTGCAATACACGCCAAGAAAATCACTAGAAGGGTTATACATAAGCGCCACGTTACTTTTCAGTATTTTGACCATCAGAAGAATGCTAATAAGCCACTCCTCCTTTCCCCCAAATCCCAAAGGCCCAAAATATGGGTTCCAGCCTTACACATAAAATGTTGATGGGTTAAACATTCCAACTATCAAACGAAAACGCCCTATGTCAAAAAAAAGGGGCAAAAGCCGAGCTTTTGAGTATTCGTGCGCATTGGAAAATAAATATGGTGTCGACATCAATGTTGTTGTTATTGATGAAAATAGAAAGGATGCAATAGAATATTATGATGCACAATTATCCAATATCCGCTGGCATCTGGCTCAAGGTGGTTTTGAGGAGTTTGTCTTGATGTAGAGACTTGGTGAATGCAAGAATCCTACTGTTGTTATTGGAGAGGTTGTTGATGACTTGAATCTTGATTTCGTAGTGCTTAGCATGGAATCCATCCACTCAAAACATGTCGATGGGAATTTGCTGGCAAAGTTCATTCCCTACCCCATTCCTTTGCTGCCACTATAGTTCGAGTCTTGCACGACTGATTGCATTGATTTAAAATTGCTTATCATGAAGAACAACTTACAAGTGGCATATTTTTAGTTAAGTTTGTTTTTGATAGGTGTGTATTTTCCAAGAACATCTAGTTAAAGAAAGGATACGCAAAAGAGTTGAGGAATGCAAGGGGTTATCCTGAACTACAAAGATCTTGTGCAATTCATTTGTGTTACAAAACAAGTTTTCATGTGTGTTATTAGAAGCAATACCTTAATGTGAAAATGGTACATAAATGATAATTCCATTCCCTGTAGTAATGAATCCAGAGGATGTTGCTGTAACTGGTGTAGATGAGCATCTGAGAAGGCAAGGGAAACAAATTTTTCATGGCCATATGGTTCTGGTTCGCAGCCTCATGACAGCAGTGCTCAATGTCATATATTTAATGAGCCAGCCAAGAGAAAAGGGTCAAATTTTTACTGATATAGAGATGTTCGAGTGGTAGTAGTACTGTTCAATAACAATCTTTGGAAACTTTTTCTTTTTTCCAATCGTTTACCATATGCAGAGAAACATCTAGTGCAACGAGGAACATCCAACAAGAATTTAAATATGGATAATGATGCTAGAGATAGATCTGAGTAATGACTGGAGGTAGACTTGTGCATGTGGATTTCGAGCTGCAGAATTCATAGTTTTGGGCTATTGGTGAATGTCTCAAGGGGATATTACAGACCAATGGATAATGAGTACATAACAAGAAGAACTATCCTTCTTTTTGCAACAAAGCCATATCACTAATACAAAGGATACTGGATTTGTATCTCATGAAAAGAAATAGAACATGGAAGCTTTAGCAGGCATAGAAAAGTGTTACAACAATCAACAACAACAATCAGAGTGCCAATGATTATGGTAACTGTAACGAATATATTTTGAACAAAATATAGTAAACACATCCGGGAACAAACAAAGAGTCAGACGAAACGCAAACATCTCCAAATGAAAACCAATAACGTATGCATACTATTAAAATCGTATTCTATTTTTAGGTAGAAGTTGTGGGTAACCCAAAGGTGTTTTCAGTTGAGACAATTTTTTTATAAATAAATATATTGTATATCTATTTGAGGAAGGGGGGAACAACCTGAGAGCCTTTTGGGGGCTAGGTTTGTAATTCCATTTCTTTCAACAAATATAGAACATAATTCCAAGAGATTCTATACCTCGTCACTGTGTAATTCTCTCTTTTCTTGTATTGTTTTCTCAGGTTTACATTCATTCGTTCTTCCTTCTTTTACATATTCAGCTTGTAATGACTCTAATTCAATAATACCACTGTTGTAGTCATTTATTAGGTAGCCTGTTAGGTTCAACTTTTCCTCTATTTATGTTGTGAGAAAAACAAGACCTGTAGCTTGATTGTTCATGCCTAGATTACAATTTATATATATGCATGTTTGTCTTTAGAAGTTATTTGTCATTCCTTTGTTGAAATAAAGACTAGACTTATCAGAATTAGATACCTAACTCTTTGTTTCAGTCTCTTTCATCCCCTATCTTCTATCCATCTTCCTTATTTTAACTAAATTAGGAAAATGAGGTCATGCCTCTTCGTTTCTGATCTATAAATGAGTGAAAGGATTGTTTTAGACCTAGTTCTAGAAGCCTCATATGGCTAATCAATCGAAAAATAATTATTTCATCTAAAATGTGCTAAGGCTTGGCTCTATTACAGCTTAGAGTCGACTCTTGCGACAACATTTTCTGGTGCAGTTGCCCGGGAGGGAGGAACAGAGTTATCTTCCCTGGGATACGACAAAAGTTTAGAGTTATTCCTTGATGGTGAACAAGTGATAAGAATTCAATTGGCTGTGATCATTCACCTGAAGACATCTTGGTTCGGAGACTCTACATGATTCACTGACGACTCCATTGGTCTCAAAATGTCGAACTTGTTCGCTACTCGGATTGCTGTGAGGTTTGCTCCTCTAGACTTTAAAAATGTTTATGGATTTCCAAACATTGTTCCAGACATTAAAATTTGGGAATATGTCCTTCCTAAATTTGGAGGATATGTCGACGACAATCCTGCTCAACACTTGTTTGAATTCCACAAGCTCATGGATGAATTAAATGTACATCATGAAGATGTCCTCATGAAACTGTTTATGTTTTTGGTTGAAAAGAGATGCTAGACTCTGGTATAAATCTTTACCCCATTCCAGTATTCCTTCATTTAAAGATTTTCACAGACTATTTCATCAACATTGTAAGAGGATCAATTCAGCTGAAATCCTTTTTGAAGATTTTTTCAATATAGAATTCATAAGACAAAAATATCAAACAAATCCTCTTGAAGAGGAGGAAGAAATATCATAAATTTCTCAAGTTGATGAAGATGATCAGTATGAGGAAGAGTTAGTTGATAAAGAAGCAGAATATGATAGCTCTTGTGATCATATTCAAGAATAAGATCAAACCAAATTCCATGAAGATGAAGCGGAAAGGTTATAAGGCCTTCAAATCGATCACAACCAGATTTGTTGCAGCGATGAGGAGGAAAACATTTTTCCATATGAAGAGATAGATTCAAGCTCATTCATATATGACTCTATTTTTAATCCTGTTGTTCAAGAGAAATACGTTCATAGTGAGTTTTTTTAATATTAATGATGCTGAAAATAGTTCAATTGTACAACATGATGATGAAATCCTTGTTTTAAAGCTTCATGAATACCAACAACTCATTGAAGGCCATATACAATCATTGTTTACTGATATAGAACATAGTAATTTTGTTATGGAAAAATCTCTGCCTTATCACTTTCTTGATCAAGTGAATGCCCTGAAATATGACGAATTGTATGTTGCCAAAGGGCCATTTCATGAAGAGTTTCAGGAGGATTGTAATCATCAAAATGTAATGTATATTTTAGGTATGATCATTGTTGTAAATTCTCATGAAAATCAGTCCGTGGATATTCAACCATCTTTTCTAGACCCTCACAAAACAGAAATTTCTGAAATTCAATGTTCTGGAATGTGCTATGAGTAGCGTGTTTATGATGAATATCTAGAAGAGAAAGAAGAGAAGATTTCTTCTTCACCATGCATGAAAACTTACGACAGTCCTCCTTTGTTTGATGAATATGATGAAAGTGTTTTTTAATATGATGAACAACAAGAAACTTTGGTTCAACAAGAAAGAAACTAACAACATCATAAAAGAAATCAACCTATGTATGACAGCTATCAAGAATATTTTTGGACAACAGATGAAGGAAATAAGCAGGGGTTACTGAAATAATTGATCTCTCCTCCATGTTTATCAACTATTGAGCAACAGACCAGTAAGTTTCAATGTGACATTTTTGCACCAGTGGAAGAAAAAATCAGTAGTGGACAAAGTGTGCAAAATCATTTCAGACAGCTTGCCCATCAGGAGGAAGTATGGATTAGTTTTGAAAGTGGTATATCTCTTCCCATCTACGATCCAGTAGCAGTTTATATGGAGTCAAAATGGGGGACTGAATTTTTTATTTCCAACTTCTTGAAGTCTGAATTTCAAAACTATAAGTACCTGCTCCCATGGCATGTTTTGAAATTTGCAGTTGCTCCTATCATTTTTGTGCTCAAATATGGAAGCATAATTAAGTTTGTTAGTCAGATACTCGCTTGGTTGATTTGGAAATTTTCCTATACTTGAACAAAACAATGATATTAGTTAGAGTAGGTGATGTATATAAATAATCTTGATTTTGAGCATTAGAGTACATCGGTGGTTTTTAGTATGTTTCTAGTTCAGTTTGGAATCCAGTATGGTTTTGTTTTAAGGCATTACGACTCCATAGCCCAATGAATGCTTAAGCAATTTTTTTTTTTCGGAAAGGCGCAAGTAAAATGGCAGGGTTCAAAGTTTGATAAGGTTGATTTCAAGTCTCCCAATGGATGAAGGCACATGGTCTACTGTTCTTGGCACTTTGCAAGAAATCACCATCCCTAGATGGAGCCTATGTTGGAACAAATATTGAAAATTTCTGAACTTAGTGTCTTTCGCCAAAATTTAGGTCAGTTGTGCCAGTTAGTTTTAGAACCTTATCACCTGGCATAAGCTTGTATAACCATTAAGTCTTTGTGCCACCAAGTGAAAACCTTTCCGCTGCAGTACAACCTCTAAACTATTGCCATTTTCGTCGATTTTCTCTACCGTCAAAATCTCAAAGCCTTGCATCACAATTGGCCAAATTCTCAAAGCTTTGAAGTTTCTGAAGGTCTCCTATTGGTCTTAGTTTGCAATTCTTTGATTGTCAAAATAAGCCTAAAAGTTTCAAATTACAAAAAACCAAACTATAAATTTTGTTTTTAATATTATTTTAAAATTATTTTATATAATTTTAAATTAATATTTTATTTGACTTTAAAGTTTGATTTAGACAAACCCTTTGCACCTATTCTCTTTTATAAAAATTTTAGGTCCACTATCCTTCACCTCCCAATCTCCCAACTATACACTGAAAGTCATACGCATGCCAAGTCACAAGACAACTCATACAAAACTCCAAGGAGAGAATCCACGAGAGCACCAAGGCCAAACACCCGCAATATGACACTAGTCGACCGAGACCAAGCACTCAAGAACCATGCATTAAGCCACATGGAGGCCCGAAAAGAGTGCAATACATGCCAAGAAAATCGCTAGAAGGGTTATACATAAGCACCACGTTCCTTTTTGGGATTTTGACCATTGGAAGAATGATAATAAGAAACTCCTCCATTCCCCTAAAGATTGAAGGCCCAAAATCGGGGTTCCAGCCTTACGTATAAAATGTTGACGGGTTAAACGTTCCAGCTGTCAAGCGAAAACGCCCTTTGTCAAAAACAAAAGGGGTAGAAGTCGAGATTTTGAGTATTTGTGCGCATTGGCAAATAAATATGGTGTGGACATCAATGTTGTTGTTATTGATGAAAATAGCAAGGATGCAATAGCGGATCATGATGCACGATTATCCAGTATCTGTTGGCATCTATATCAAGGTGGTTTTGAGGAGTTTGTCTTGATGAAGAGACTTGGTGAAGGAAAGAAGCCTACTGTTGTTATTGGAGAGGTTTTTGATGACTTGAATCTTGATTTGGTAGTGCTTAGCATGGAATCCATCCACTCAAAACATGTAGATGGGAATTTGCTGGCATAGTTCATTCCCCGCCCCATTCTTTGCCACTATAGTTCGATTCTTGCATGACTGATTGCACTAATTTAAAATTGCTTATCATGAAGAACAACTTACAAGTGGCATCGTTTTCGTTAATTTTTTTTTTGATAGGTGCATATTTTCCAAGGGCACTTGTTAAAGAAAGGATATGCAAAAGAGTTGAGGAATGCAAGGGGTTATCCTGAACTATAAATATATTGTGCAGTTCATTTGTATTACAGAACAAGTTTTCACGTGGGTTATTAGCAACACTACCTTAATGTGAAAATGGTATAGAAATGATAATTCCATTTCCTGTAGTAATGAATCCAGAGGATGTTGTTGTAACTGGTGTAGATGACCGTCTCAAAAGGCACGAGAAATGAATTTTTCATGGTCGTATGGTTCTGGTTCATAGCCGAATGACAATGGTTCCCAATGTCATATATTTAATGAGCAAGCCAAGAGAAAAGGGTCAAAGTTTCACTAATATAGACATGTTCAAGTGGTAGTAGTACTGCTCAATAATAGTCTTTGGAAACTTTTTATTTTTTCCAATCGTTTCCCATATGTAGAGAAACATCTAGTGCAACGAGGAACATCCAAAAAGCATTTAAATATGGATAATGATGCCAAAGATAGATCTTAGTAATGACTAGAGGTAGACTTGTGCCTGTGGATTTCGAGCTATAGAATTCGTAGTTTTGGGCTATTGGTGAATGTCTCAAGGGAATATTACAGACCGCTAGATAATGAGTACAGAATAAGAAGAACTATCCTTATTTTTGCAACAAAGCCATATCACTAATACTAAGGATACTAGATTTGTATCTCATGAAAAGAAACAAAACATGGGAGATTTAGCAGGCATAGAAAAGTGTTACAACAGTCAGCAACAACAATAAGAGTGCCAATGATTATGGTAACTGTAACGAATATATGTTGAACAAAAGATAGTAAATACATCCAGGAACAAATGAAGAGTCAGACGAAGCACCAACATCTCCAATTGAAAACCAATAAATTATGCATACTATTAAAATCGTATTATATTTTTAGGTAGAGGTTGTGGGCAACCCAAAGGTTTTTTCAGTTGAGAAAAATTTTGTATAAATAAATAGATTGTAGATCTATTTGAGGAAGGGGGAACAACCCGAGAGCCTTTTGGGGGTTGGGTTTGTAATGCCATTTCTTTCAGCAAATATAGAACAGAATGCCAAGAGATTCTATACCTCGTCATTGTGTAATTCTGTCGTTTCTTGTATTGTTTTCTCAGGTTTACATTCATTCGTTCTTCCTTGTTTTACATATTCAACTTGTAATGACTGTAATTCAGTAATACGACTGTTGTAGTCATTTATTGGGCAGCCTGTTAGGTTCAACTTTTCCTCTATTTATGCTGTGAGCAAAACAAGACCTGTAGCTTGATTGTTCATGCCTAGATTACAAGTTATATATATGCATGCTTGTCTTTTGAATTTATTTGGCATTCCCTTGTGGAAATAAAGATTAGACTTATCGAAATTAGATACCTAACTCTTTGTTTCATTCTCTTTCATCCCCTATCTTCTATCCATCTTCCTTATTTTAATTAAATTAGGCAAATGAGGTCATGCCTCTTCGTTTCTGATCTATAAATGAGTGAAAGGCATGTTTTAGATATGGTTCTAGAAGCCTCATATGACTGATCAATCGACAAATAATTATTTCATTTAAAATGTGCTAAGGCTTGGCTCTATTACAGCCTAGAGTTGACTCTTGCGACAACATCGACAATCCTTCTCTATTTCGTTTACGAGGTAGTTCACCCAGTTCATCTGCATGCCCTCCACACACTTTCCTACGAGGTCCACCATGAACCCGGTGACCTCTATGGGGTGGTTCTTCCTTACTAGATTTCCAGCTAGGAGTTGGCAAGCGAGGTGCATTGTGCCATCCTGTATAGAGGCTACCTTGTAACCTCGATTTCCTTTTCCTACTTCTTCGTAAGATTCTTTGATGAATTACACCAAATATCAGTGAGAGGCCTTCCCTAGATAAAACTGTTGAGGGTCAGGACCCTTCACACTTAAACCTGTCATCCGGTGGATCAACGTCGGATCCATAGTAATCCTTCTGTCGAGCCATAGATATCTTCCATGATATCACGACAAAAGGATTTTAATTCAAGCGTTAACCTCCTGGTGGTGGCCAAAATGTGGGATCTTCATTACATTCAACACAGTGGATTGCGCCAACCCCTTAATCCATGGATGTGAGACGAGGTGAGGTTTCTTTCGAGTTGTCTTTGTTAAGTATCACTTGGGCACTAACATGGAATATTTCTTTTGGTCTCCTAAGTTGAAGCCATTTTTATTCAACAACAGGCTTTATCCTAGCTAACTCCCGACTATGTGAATTCCTTTCAGAATGTACGTAGTGAAAATAAATTACTCAAAGTCTAAAGGGATACTTTCGCGATTAAAAATGCTAGCCAAAGGTGGAATATATTCAGGTAGGATTGATGAGATCTGCTTCGGATTAGCCAGGTCACCGCAGTGCTTACTTCGTTGTTCAGTTACGGGGTTGACATGGTCAGAACAACATCCTGTTGAAGGGGAAGACTGCAATCCCCTAGTCGACGACACCTGGATACCTTCAGATATCGTTCTATCGACCATTAGCTTCTTAAGGACTTCCTCGATAGAATTATCCCATTCACTAGGTTCCCTCGACATTCTATCTTTTAACAGACAGGCGGGTTAGACAAACAGACAGGTGGGTTAGACAAACAGACAGGCGGGGTCTAGTTTCAAATAACATGGCTCGACACTTTGACAATTATATGCTTAGCTTATTCAATCACGGGTAGAAAAAATTTGTCCCAACGCCATGACCGATTAGTTAAATAAGTGGGGTACCGAGAAAGATCTTCCAACAACTAGGAATTGCTTCCATCAATGTAAATCTGTCTGTTATGGCGCGGTCTCAACGTCCAAAAGCGGTCCATAAGCCCATAAATGTGTTTTCTAACCATTCTGGAGCCTCATTCTAACGGTCAGGGCACCTCCAATGGTCATCTAACTTTATCAAGGCAGATTCCAATTCTGCACGGACCTCCTGTCCCAGCAAGGTTCAAATCCTACGAACCTGCCTCCTGCGAGGTCCCAGTCTGCGAACTCTCCCCTCTAGTTTCTGTAACTTCTTGTAGCATTTCCAAATTAGCCTTATTTTTATTGAGCTTCCTTTCTTTCTTCCCTGTGATCTGAGTCTCTCTAATTGTTTCTGGAGTCCTCTTTCCATTCTTATTCTTATCTTCCCGTAGCGCAGTGGCTTCGGACTGTTGAGGTACCTTCGAAGATTCTGAAGTTAATTTCCCTTTTATTAACATTTCGTGAGTAGGAATACTTTTTTCTTGGCTAGATAGGTTCTTAAAGCCTTCTTTCATTCTTTCCATCTTGATATCTAATTCTCTTGCTTTTTGTCCCTCCTGCGTTGTTACTTTTCTCTGTTGCTTCGACTTATCCTCTCGTTCTTCTATTAGTCGGTCTATTTTATTAGCTATGGAATACCTTAATTCTTGATTTTTCTTTTCTATAGCTTCTTCCTCCACTTTCCTTATGATCTGATCCTTCTCAATCCAAGTCTTACCTAGAAATAGTGGGAAAGGGGCATTGTCCCCAACAAACCTAATCACTTCAAATTCTTCTTCATTCGATGTTCCATGAACAATAATAGGTACAGTAGTTACTCTTCCACATAAATTTATCATCTTACCCTTAAACAAGCCTATCCTTACTAAAGAAGGTAACACAATAGGCTTTCCCAAAATTTCCCAAGTTTCTTCTGTCATAATATTCACTTGTGTTTCTTCATCCAAGACACAGTCTATGTCGAAGTCTTCTATTCTTGTACTTATGCGTTGTTTTGCTTTCAGGTTTTCTAGTAAATTGACATCTTTATGAGCATCCATCATTTCTTTCAATTGTAATAACGTAGTCTAAACTTCCTCTGATCCTTTCTCTTTATGACTTTCTATCATGCCATTAGTCTCTTGACTGTTTTCATAGCTTTCTTGTCTTATGGTCATCCCTTCAACTTTAGCAATAATCCTTGGACAATCCTCAACCTCATGACCAACAATCTTACAACAAAGACAAATAGGGCCTACCTCAGGACATTCCTTAGCAAGATGTCCCGACCTTCTACAGTTATAACATAAAGTCAATCCTCTTTTTCTCTTAAATTTACCCCAACCTTTTCGGTACTGCGCACTTCCCCTAGGATCATAGTGTTGGACCTACAATCTGCAAAAATTCTTTCTAGGTTCATGCATCCACTTATTAGTCTAAAAACTCTCTCTATGCATAAGAATAACATATCTTTCTTCATTTCCATTAAATTTACTCAAATCAACTCTTTCTTTCAACTACGCCCTAGCCTTCAAACTAGGACATAATCTAATAAACATACTTAAGTTCATGCTTTCAAAACAAAAATGTTCACTAATCTTTCTCTTGCCAAAGCACAAATCTTGCGTCTTTAGGATCTTACCTCTTTTATTCAGATCATCTTACTTTCTTAGCACAAATCTTCGCAATTCAAGTAGAGTACTGTGCACTTCAGCAACAGATCTATGCACAGAGCTTCTCATTTTCTTTACTTCAGTTCCCAACAATCACAATTTCAGGTCCCGGCAACAGAACCATTTGTTAGCACAAGGGCAGACCCAGGGTTCAATGCTTAACAATGCACTAACAAAACCCTGACTACCGTCCCTTTCGGCGACACCTGCGAAGCAGGCGAACTCTCACCCGAGGTAGAAGTAGGGGGGGTTACAGGATGCAGGTGTATGAAACCAAGCTGGGACACAGATCTATGATAATAACACTTCACATAATATTCTATTAACGCTTATGAAGTGACATGCATTAGTTTATTAACCTTATTAACATTGCATAACATAATCAAAGATAGATTTAGCGTAGGAACAACAATGATTATGCACCTTAACCACATAACACTTAGCACTATGTATCAGATCTATCATTTTAACATAAGAAAATAATTTAAGCAACATATACATATCCATTACACATCCTAATATAAGTACTAATCAAAACATGATAGGGATAGCACAAGACAAAGCAAATCATGAGACACCAGATATACGTGGTTCACCCCAGGGTGGGGCTACATTCACAAACCGCTTCACCTCTTTATTATCTGTCGAGATATTACATTCATTAACTCCTGTGCACTAAGACACATAGTCGATCTTCACACCCGATAGGAGATATACGTACTAAGCACTATATCCTCCTTCCAAAACTAGGTCAATGCACAGAGCCAACTCTCTATCGAGCACAAAGCCTTAACACACATACACCACTTTTCACAAAGAAACTTGAACTACTTGCACTTAGCTTCCTACTTCTACAATACATTCTTCTTTATTTATATTTTTCAACCCCTTACAATAAGGCCTAAACATGGGAAAACCCCATGGGCCGACGTCCCATAAACCCATTACAAAACCCTAGAGGACCCTTTTACTAGGTCCACATAACCCTAGACAATGTGTGAGATCCACAATATTAGCTTCGCCTGGGTGCTCCTTCTTCGACCAACGTGTCGAAGTCCAAAAGTGGTCCAAATCTGACCAAGGTTTCTTCAAAACTTGGTCGAGAGCCAACAAAATGTCTAGAAATTCCATTTTGGTTTGGATGTACATGTGTAGAGCCCCACGATATTTTAGAACCAAATGTCGCTTGGAGTCTTTGATATACATCTTGGTGCGCAAGGTATGGAAGGTGTTTGTGAACGACGACATTATTTGGCCCCTTTCTTGATGCAACGTGGTCCATCTCATGTACTGGTAGTCATATTTTCCGACAGGGTAATATATCTCCTTGACCGCATCCATGAAAAAATCCCAAGTGGACTCGACCCCAAATATTCGAGACTCCTCTATGGAATTTTTCTCCTAGTAAGTTTCCCACCAATATTTGACATGGGGGAGAACCTTAAGGAGTGAAAAGGTGATATTTTTTTTGTCGGAAAAATTATGGACAAAGAAATAACCCTCTAGCATATTTAACCATTTTTTCAAAGCGTCTGCATCGATTTGACCTTCAAATACAAGAATATCAAAATTAACTTGTACCTTGAATGGGGAATCGTCTCCAAAGCAACTACTTGAAGAAGACACACCTGCTATTGTTGGTAATTGTTAAAGGATTTGGGGAAAATTCTCCAACATCTCGTTCCTCTATTATGCGAGGGATTCCATGAGAAACAACTTGATGGGATATTCTTCTCCCTTGTCTCTCTTTTCTTCTGGCATGGGAGGCCGCTTGGGCTGGAAAGAGTGGTTTTCCTCAAGAGAAACTAGTTTGAGACCCAACTCTCTATACCTTAACCTCATCAGGGGCATGCACTAAGAAACAAAAAGGAGTAGTTTTCTCTGATACCATTGATACAAATTATTTTGAGAATGAAATGAAGGTAGAAATATAATAAGTAAATACACATATATATTTCTAGAAACAAAAATATATAGTAATGCACAATTTTTATTAATGATGGAAATGTATAGAAACTGTAAAAATAGAGAGTGAATGAACTTGCTAGAATGGTGGAAACTTATCTCTGAGAAGAGATGTGATGTCTATGCTCATTTACAAGAAGATGATGTTTACAATGAGGCTCCAAAGAAATTTTCAACATAACAAAAATCCAAAACCCTAACCCCGGAAGATGAAACACTAATAGGTTTGTGGGCCTTGATGGGGGTAGTTGATACGTCAGTTTCCCAAGGGCATAACTTGTGCATACAATCTTTGTTTGGGGTGCATGATAGCTTGTTGGAAAGTTCTAGCCGAGAACTACACATGTTTTAGATAGCATGACTCGACACTTCGACACTTCTATGCTTATCTTATTCAATCACGGGTAGAAAAAAGTGGTCCCAGCGCAATGACCGACGAGTTAAATAAGTGGGGTATCATGACAGATCTTCCAACGGCCAGGAATTGCTTCCATCAATGTAAATATGTCCATTATGGCGCAGTCTCAACGTCCAAAAGCGGTCCATAAGCCCATAAATGTGTTTTCTAACCGTTCTGGAGTGTCATTCTAATGGCATGGGTGCCTCCAATGGTCATCTAACTGCACCAAGGTAAATTCCAATTCTGTGCGGACCTGTTGTTCCAACGAGGTTCAAATCCTGCGAACCTGCCTCCTGCGAGGTTCCAGTCTGCGAAGTCTTCCCTCTAGTTACTGTAACTTATTGTAGCTTTTCCAACTTAGCCTTATTTTTATTGAGTTGCCTTGCCTTCTTCCCTGTGATCTGAGTCTCTCTAACTTTTTCTGGAGTCCTCTTTCCATTCTTATTCTTATCTTCCCCTATCATAGTGGCTTCGCACTTTTGAGGTACCTTCAAAGATTCTTAAGTTAATATCCCTCTTATTAACATTTCCTGAGTGGGCATACTTCTTTTTTGGCTAGATAGGTTCTTCAAGCCTTCCTGCATTCTTTCCATCTTGATAGCTAATTCTCTTGCTTTCTGTCCCTCATGTGTTGTTACTTTGCTCTGTTGCTTCGACTTATCCTCTCGTTATTCTATTAGTCGGTCTATTTTCTTAGCTATGGAATCCCTTAATTCTTTCTTTTTATTTTCTGTAGCTTCTTCCTCCACTTTCCTTTTGATCTAATCCTTCTCAATCCAAGTCTTACCTAGCAATAGTGGGAAAGGGGCGTTGTCCCCAACAAACCTAATGACTTCAAATTCTTCTTCAGTCGATGTTCCATGAACAATAATAGGTACAATAGTTACTCTTCCACATAAAGTTATCATCTTACCCTTAAACAATCATATCCTTACTAAAGAAGGTACCAAAGTAGGCTTTCCAAAAATTTCCCCAAGTTTCTTCTGTCATAATATTCACTTGTGTTTCTTCATCCAAGGCATAGTCTATGTCGAAGTCTTCTATTCTTGTACTAATGCTTTGTTTTTCTTTCAATTTTTCTGGTAAACTGACATCTTTATGAGCATCCATCATTTATTTCAACTGTAATAATGTAGTCTGAACTTCCTCTGACCCTTTCTCTTTATGACTTTCTATCATGCCCTTGGTCTCTTGAATTTTTTCATAGCTTTCTTGTCTTATGGTCATCCCTTCAACTTTAGCAATAATCCTTGGACAATCCTCAACCTCATGACCAACAATCTTACAACAAAGAAAAATAGGTCCTACCTTAGGACATTCCTTATCAAGATGTCCTGGCCTTCTGCATTTATAACACAAAGTCAATCCTCTTTTTCTCTTAAATGTTGCCCAACCTTTTTGGTATTGTGCACTTCCCCTAGGATCATAGTGTTGGACCGACAATCTGCAAAAATTCTTTTTAGGTTCCTGCATCCACTTATTAGTCTAAAAACTCTTTCTATCCATAAGAATAACATATCTTTCTTCATTTCCATTAAATTTACTCAAATCAACTCTTTCTTTCAACTGCGCCCTAGCCTTCAGATGAGGACATAATCTATTAAACATACTTAAGTTCATGCTTTCAAAACAAAAATGTTCACTTATCTTTCTCTTGCCAAAGCACAAAGCTTGCTTCTTTAGGATATTACCTCTTTTCTTCAGATCAACTTACTTTCTTAGCACAAATCTTCACAAGTCAAGTAGATTACTGCGCACTCTAGCAACAGATCTACGCACAAATCTTCTCTTTTTCTTTACTTTAGTTCCCAACAATCACAATTTTAGGTCCCGACAATGGAACCATTTGTTGGCATAGGGGAAGACCCAGGGTTCAACGCTTAACAACACACCAACAAAACCCCGACTACCAACCCTTTCGACAACACCTGTGAAGCAGGCGAAGTCTCACTCGAGGTAGAAGTAGGGGGGGTTACAGGACGCGGGTGTTTGTAACCAAGCTAGGACAGAGATCCGTTATAATAACACTTCGCATAATAATTTGTTAACTCTTAGGAAGTGACATGCATTAGTTTATTAACCTTATTAACATTGCATAACATAATCAAAGATAGATCTAACGCAGTAACAACAACGATTATGCACCTTAACCACTTAACACTTAGCACTATGTATCAGATCTAGCATTTTAACATAAGAAAAGCATTTAAGCAACATATACATATCCATTACACATCCTAATCTAATTACTAATCAAAACATGATAGGGATAGCACAGGACAAAGAAGATCATGAGACACCAGATATACATGGTTCACCCCAGGGTGGGGCTACTTCCACAAAATGCTTCGCCTCTTTATTATCTGCTGAGATATTACTTTCATTCACTCCTGAGAACTAAGACACCGAGTCGAGCTTCAGACCCGACGGGAGATCTGCACACAAAGCACTAGATCGTCCTTCCAAAACTAGGTCAGTGCACAAAGCCAACTCTCTATCGAGCAAAAAGCCTTAACACACATACATGAATTTTCACTAAGCAACTTGAACTACTTGCACTTAGATTCCTACTTCTACAATACATTCTTATTTATTTATATTTTACAACCCCTTACAATAAGGCCTAAACATGGGAAAACGCCATGGGCCGACATCCCATAAACCCATTACAAAACCCTAGAGGACCCTTTTACTAGGTCCACATAACCCTAAAAAATGGGTGAGATCCACGATATCAGCTCCGCCTGGGCGCTTCTTCTTCGACCAATGTGTCAAAGTCCAAAAGTGGGCCAAATGTGACCAAGCTTTCCTCAAAACTTGGTCGAGGGCCAACAAAATGTCTAGAAATTCCATTTTGGTTTGGATGTACATGTGTAGAGCCCCGCGATATTTTAGAACCAAATGTTGCTCGGAGTCTTTGATATGCATCTTGGTGCACAATGTATGGAAGGTATTTTTGAACTATGACATTGTTTGGCCCCTTTCTTGATGCAGCGTGATCCATCTCATGTATTGGTCATCATAGTTTCTGACAGGGTAATATTTCTCCTTGACCGCATCCATGAAAACATCCCAAGTGGGTTCAACCCTAAATATTCGAGACTCCTCTATGGAATTTTTCTCCTAGTAAGTATCCCACCAATGTTTGACATGGGGGAGAGCCTTAAGGAGTGCAAAGGTGATCTTTTCTCTGTCGGAAAAATTATAGACAAAGAAATAACCCTCTAGAATATTTAACCATTTTTTCAAAGCATCTGCATCGATTTGACCTTCAAATACAAGAATATCAAAATTAACTTGTACCTTGAATGGGGCAGCGTCTCCAAAGTGACTGCTTGAAGAAGATGCACATGCTATTGTTGGTAATTGTTAAAGGATTTGGGAAAAATTCTCCAACATATCATTCCTCTGTTGTGTGAGGGATTCCACCAACAACAACTTGATGGGATATCCTACTCCCTTTTCTCTCTTTTCTTCCATCATGGGAGGCCGCTTGTCCTGGAAAGAGTGTTTGTCCTCAAGAGAAACTAGTTCGAGACCCAACTCTCTATACATTAACCTCGTCGGGAACATGCACTAAGAAACAAAAAGGAGTAGCCTGATCTGATACCACTGATACATATTATTTTGAGAATGAAATGAAGGTAGAAATATAATAAGCAAATACACAGATATATTTCCAGAAACACAAAGATACAATAATGCACAATTTTTATTAATGACAGAAATGTATAGAAACTGTAAAAATAGAGAGTGAATGAACTCGCTAGAATGGTGGAAACTAATCTCTGAGAAGAGATGTGATGTCTATGCTCATTTACAAGAAGATGATGTTTATAATGAGGCTCCAAAGACATTTTCAACATAACGAAAATCCAAAATCCTAACCCCGAAAGATAAAACACCAATAGGTTTGTTGGCCCTGATGGGGGTAGTTGATATGTCAATTTCCCAAGGGCATAACTTGTGCATACAATCTCTGTTTAGGGTGCATGACAGCTTGTTGGAAATTTCTATCTAAGAACTACCCAAAAAATATTGTTTAGGGCCTAAAAAATGCCCCAAAAGTTTAGGACCCGCAAAACTGTAGAAAAATCGCCAAGATGAAAACCCTTGTTTTGAGCGAGTGGAATAGGTGGGTGGCCACCGATTTTTTCCTAGATCAAACACGTTGGAACAAAAAATCATGAACACATTTATGTAAAGAGAGCATGTTGCTCTCTTATTAAAGACAACACTTTGTTTGATAACTTAATTGGGCAAATACAAATCATTTTAAATGATTTAAAAATATATAATATCTACTTAAAATATGTTTGATATATATATATATATATATATATATATATATATATATATATATATATATATATAGCAGTTAGATATTCTAAATTTGATATTAAATTGCTAGTTACTCCCATATTGTTTATGTTTTGTTTTAATAGGTTTATTGATGATTCATTATCATTCAATATACTTCATCCAAATATCATATCATTCAATTTTCATATTATCATTTGAGATACAAAGGTAGTGTCTTGAATTCTCATACAATAAAATGATGTCGCTGAGTAAAATCATATATTCTTTCCACCACCATCGTATTTTGTTATAAATCATGTAGATGGTGTTTAGCTTATAATAACATCACCAAATCATATTAGGAAAGTAGTTGTATTTTTCTATAAAGTGTTATCCATTCACCGCTTTCTTCTTCCTTGTTTCCTTTGTCAGTATTAGTATACCACTATGGATAACAATAATAGTCCCAGGTAGCGACTACTAATCATATAAAAAATATATTGCTTTCAAGCACACTTCTGAAATATTAACTAGTAACCACATATATTGATGCAATTCTCAATGTCAGCTTCTTATCGACCTTAAAACTTGTTATACATCACCAGTTTCGGATTAACAAACTATGCCATGTTTCAACATATACATGAATCTCAATGTGTATACATGAATCCCAACGTGAATTGGTTGTGGTTTTTTGAACAAACAACTGCCACATACAACTGCCACATATAATGAGAATTTTGACTTTTGGTAAAAGAAATTAAGCAGTTGAACAAGGTTATATATCATAATAAAATTTGAAAACTTCAAAATATTACTAAAATTGTTCAAATTTAAATAAATAAATAACAATATTACTCATATTATTTCTATAAAGTGTTTGTACTCCATAGTTTAATACTCAGACTATTTGTACATTTATTTATTTTTCAATGTCGTGTAGCACCAAATGGCTAGATATCTTTGGGTTCAACCATTCATACTTCATAAGGTACGTTAAATCCTGTCAACTTACATGAATCATGGACTCTATACAACCTTAACAAAGATAGTATTGATTTTATGAACATAAATATACATATAAAATAGATATTAATAACGTAATAATTAAATACAAGAGTCATTATGACCAACAACTAGGAGAAGAGGAAAATAAACAATGTTCTTCTTACAAACAAATAAACTACCACATTGAAAAGGAACGAAGACAAAATCAAAAACTTGTAGGGAAGCTTAAAATGAGAATCCCCATCCAAATAATCGATCATCAAATCGTTCCAATGAAAGTAGATTTGGGATGGATCACTCCCCAAAAGATGCAACACATCAGTTTGGGAATTCAAAGGTTATATTATCTTCTTTCGTCAAGAGTCGAAACTACACGCACAAAATATTTGAGAAGACATCATGTGCCAGAACAAAAGTTAAAAGGGAATCCTTCCAATGATTATGCTTTGAGGACAACACATTTTTAAGGGGAAGGCAATGTTATGAACATAAATATACATTTAAAATAGATATTAATAACATAATAATTGAATGATAATTAATAAATAATAATTATTAATAATGAATGGACATGTCTCAAAGGACATGACTATTGGTTAAGGGCACCCCTGCGTAGGTATATAAGCGAGCCCTCATTCTCATTTTTAATTATCTTACTATTCATTCTTATATATGTGTGTGTGTGTGTGGATTTGATTACTATATTCCATATATTTTGGATTATTTGTGTGTGATGAACTTTGTTCATCTCAATTGACATAAAATCAGGTCGATTTCAAATATGGGTTTAAAATTTATCTATGATGTAGCCTACACTCTTTGCACTGTATAATGCTTTTAATCTTCTTGGAAAGCCCCGTCAAACACTTAGAAGATCATCGACTTAGAATTTGTGTCATTGTTGACATAAACCAGGCTTCTCCATAATTTATAATGATATATTATTATTTGTATTTGATAATAATTCATTTAATTTAACTTATGACGTGTGTATTGATTAATCGACATTGTCTATTGACAACACAAGTAATTATAAAATGGTCATCGCTACATATAAAATGATCATCAATATGCACAACTTTTCGGCAGGGACATAGCCACCCTAGTGGCACTTGTTTAAACATGGAATTACATATGAACATAATGTCACTTTCATTGTAAATGCATGAAAATGACCAAAATATCAGACCAACATATTTCTCTCATTGTAAATGCATGAAAATGACCAAATTATCATACCGACGTCTTTCATTATTGCTTGTTGGCTTCATTCATTTGTGGATGTACATCAAGTTTTAATGGATATCAATGGGAGATAAGGTTAAAAGGTATATGGGTTTTTATATTGGAAGAAATAATTTGAATGGTTTGTTTTTAAGGTGGCACTGATTATCCAAACTAAACTATAGTTGGATTGTGCTTATTATCCATTATTCAATAGTGTTGTGGGGATTATTTTGAAATCCATTTTTTCTTTCAAGGTAGAGGTGTGAAGTGCAAAACCTTTATGCCAAAGTGTGTTACTAAGTAAATATATAGTTGAGGTTCAAAACTTCCATGTATCAATATAAATGTGTTGATCTATTAAAAAATTATGTTTGATAATGTTGCACCTGCACTTATACGTATCTATTATGAATAAAACCACTTGATAAGAAGTTGTTTAAGAGAAAAATAATACTGTTATTTATGAGATATCCTTAGCGAAAACATGGTTATACCCAATAGGATAAGACGTATTGAGAAAATTGATTGTGCATAGACAGAAAATGGAAATAATGGAAAGCAATGAGATTTTGGATAAAATCAACCACGATGACCTAAAATGAAAGAAGAAAACATGGAACTGGCAATTAGAAAATGTTGTGAATATTGGGTTATAGAATATGAAAGGTGTCCAATGGATAAAAAAGGAATTGAGAAGTCATCTACAAGAATGTTACAAGATAATAAAATGGAGAAAAAATGTAAAAAGAAAGCAACAATACTACATGATAGACAATTTCAATGAATAAGAGGAGACTAAACTACAAAACTAATAGAATCTTAAACATCCCATGGCATTGAAATGCAGGGAATAACACATTTAAGAACTAACTCCTACAAAAATTATAGAGATGAAACATGGAGATGAGAATAACTCAATGAATCATGAAAGAAAATATTATGATAGAAATGAGGAGGTGGAAATTGAGATCTCAATTTTCACTTACACTATACACCATACTTGAAAATGAGGCAAATGTCAAATTTACATATAAGAGACTAGGAATTTGTGTTTTTGGAGGATCTAGTAAGAGGTATAACGAAGTTCACTGAAAAATGATGTAGGGAAGAATCATATGATTGAGAGAAGAGACAATGGGGTGTCTAACCCTCAATGCAGAGTGAAGAGGACCGAATCCAATTGAGTATACCAACTCCATAATTTGGACCCTAGAATTACAACACTAGTTATAGTTATCATAATTGTTTGCTTATTCTCTTGAAAAATAACATACAAAACATAGACTTTGTTTTCTTGTATTACCATTTAATCCTCATGAACATGAGGTTAAATTGCAACTAGGTTCTAGTATTCAGGCTTCATGCATGGGGTTGAAGTCTAGATGCTTATGGATACCACATGACCCCTCTCTGATAGCCTCAAAGATGATAAAATGGGACACTAACTATCTAGTGGATACTAGTGACTAGTTGAAACCATCGTTTGATCCTGGAGTATGACCTAAAAATACCTTTGATTGGCTAAGAGCTTGTATTCCTTTGATGTAAGCAAACAATTTAGCATCCCAAGACCTACAAAGATCTGGTAGGAGTGGAAGTTTCCCCCCTTACAAACCACCAACAAGTTATTCCAAGTGGCTACATTTTTTTTTTCACATGATGATGTTGTTTCACATCGGTGTCTTAAGATTGTATCAATAAAGGCTAGGTCGATCGCTTTGAGTATTGTAAATTTTCCCCTTCTTTAAAAATATATATTACCATCAAATTCATCAAAAATATAATAATATCAATCAATCATATAATAGCAATATGCACAAGTTACCGAATTTCACTAAATATATCTTAAAGAATGAATATATTAAAAAGAGAAAATATCGATCAAAAAGAATTCCAAATTAAAAAATATATCTATATTTATGTTGATGGCATTTCTTTAGGTAGAGTTTCTACCCAAAACTTAGTCATCCTAAATCATTGGATTTGGGATGACCATTTCTAGTTTACCTCTACTTCTAAACCTCCCATCCATCATTGATGTCCACTTGTCTACCTCTTTTCTAATATGTATCTCTCCCTCTCCTCCTGTGAAGCATATTTGATCCTACGACTTGGTTTCAAAAACCACCATGAAACCTACATGAAACCTATTTGAGTCTATGATTTATTTTCAAAAATCATCTACCTCTCATGGGACCCTTTGAGGGTCCTATGTATATGACATATATATGGGTTGCACACCAATGCATGCCTTTCTTCAATTGAACCGACCATTATCTCCTATCACCCAATAGTTTGCAAATCCTCTATTCAATGTATTGTACATTAACGCACTCACTCTAGTTTTTTCAAATTCTTGGAAAATGGTAGTATTAAATTAAAATATAGAGGCATGGTTATACCTGCTCAAAACACAGCGTAAACTCATTGAGAAGGACAAGTTGACATAGTGTTTGCGAACAAGGACAAGTAGACTAAGATAGTGGAACAAACAATGGTATCATTGAATCTGGGGTAGTTGAGCCTTCGAAATTTTTATTGTTGGAAATGACGTTGTCTAAATGTTTTATGTTTCAGTATTTTTCACCAGAATAGGACAATACAAATCTGGGTGAAATTGCACTTTTCTATTATTTAAATTGCATTTATAAATACATAATGGATTCAACATCCTAAAAAACCTTGAGCCACTCGTATTATACAAACTTAACTACTGAAATATGCATATCTAACCATTTTTCCCCAGATTTCGAGCAAAATTAATACAAAAATATCCCCAGAAAAAGAGCCAAAACATAGAACATTTAGACTACGACCTTTGGAAACACAAATGGCTTCCAAATTTTAGGCTTTCTCTCTTACATTTGTTTTGAACAATGTACACTTACTAGCCATGGATGCATAACATTTATGCAATTGATTATTTGACTTTTAATCAATTAATGCTATGTCATAGCCACTTAATGTTATTCCATAAAATTACTATACAATTCCATACCAAGTAGAAATTAGAAATAATGGAAAAGCATGTCATA
>ML776668.1:359817-405757 GCA_009831015.1 Picea engelmannii
TACATGAAATATTTAATTCCCTAACTCAATAAACCACAAAATGCATGAATTAACCATACTTTACCTTATGACCTTATTACTGGAAAATGGTAGCGTTCTTGTCATTCACTCAAGCTTTAGGTAGGCCAAAAAGGTATAGGTGAGGATTATAATAGGGTAATGGGGATGTCAATTTCGGGTCTCAACATTCCCCCATGCCAAAATCATTGCATGTCCTCATGCAACTGAAAACAACCCAAAATTTTTTCAAAACTTGAGACTGCGTTCTTTACTTTGGTGGATCAATGATGTTGGTGGTTGAAGCCTCTTCTTTCAGCTCCCTTTTGATGACCCTAACGTATTGTAGGAGTCGTAATACCTTCTTGAGCTTGTTAGAGGTCTCTTCATGGTCGTCTTGAAGTTGTTGTCTGGTTGCTTTCAATTGCTCATTTTCCTTTTTGATATACCTGTCCAAGAGTTGATATTTCTTCACTTCCTGTTGGAGTTCCTGATTTTGTTTTTGCAATTCCCCAATCCTTTTCTTCATTTGTTATTTTTTCAAGGTCTTTGTTGACTCCATCATTATTGGCTAGATGCACTCCCTTTCCTCGACTTCCTCCCTCATCCCACATAAAGTAATAGTGGCTTGCTCCTCGGTCAAACTAGGGATGCCATCTTGGATTGGTAAATCCTCTTAAGGGGAGGTAAGTTCGATTGGGTCTTCTGGTGTATGAGGGATGACTATTGTTTTTCCCTACTTTGCCATGCTCCTTGTAGTTCTTTTACAAGGAGGTACCGGATTAGGGATTCTCACAGGCTTTCTTTTCTTCTTTTCTAATTGTGAAATGGTGACAGGGGGTTGTGCCACAGACTGTTTACTTTTAGTTTCTGAGCTATGCTTCCCTTTCTTCATCATTTTCTGATGGTCCTCTTTCTCAACTTCCACCATTGAAGTCTCCTCTACTAATTTGTTTTTACCTTTTGATTCAGAGCTTTTAGAAGTCTTGTTGACTGTGGAAGAGGACTCTTCTTTTTCATGTTGGCTCACTTCCCTAGATGATGGTGGAGTTGTCTTATCCTTCTTGCTCTTTTTCTCTTGGGGTTCCTTACTTTTCTTTGGACCATGCTGGGTTTCCTCCACATATTTGTTTTCTGTGGGAAGGTGTTTTGTGATAAGGGTTTTCCAACTAATCCTTTGTTTCCTAAGCTCATGTAAAACTGGCATTTTAATGAGACCTTGATGGTAAATGCTAGTCTTCTCTATTTTGGAGATGGATTTAACACTTCTTACCATTTTGTTCAAACTCATCCATAGAAAATATGGGAAATCGATTTCAGGGCCTCCTTCAAAATGAAATAGAAGCCTAAGATGATATATGAAGGTCACGTCATACCTACCTTCACATGTGACAAATCATTGAAGACTGGTAATCATTGGATGATATTCTTCCTTGATGTAGTTTCTAGGGATCCCCTTCTTCCAGTCAGGGTCCTGATGATCTGCCTTCAAGAATTGTTAGCACATTTCTTTGTTAATTCCTACACCTTTGAAGTATTTGGCTCCTCTGTTAGGTAGTCCCGTAACCTACCTTAAGGTTTCTTCATTAATTATCAGTTGTAGATTGCCTATATGTGCAATCTCTCCATCATAGCTCTGTATAAATTCCTGAGAAATCTTCTCGTGCTAGCCTGTAAATTTTTCCAGAAATGGTATCCACCCCAATCTAGCATATTTTTCTTGACATAATCAGTACTCCTCAGTTTCCCTATAAATTTGGAAAACTGGTTCGTGTCTAGTAACAACCATCGTTATAAGTTGAGAAAATGATCGGGTTGTAGCATAAGGGTTTAGTTAATTGATGAAGGGTTTGGTACCGGAAAGGAGTAGGCTCAGGACTGGAGAAAGCTCACGACAAGGGGGAATATGGTGATGTTGTTGGTAATGCGAATGGTAAGTTTAAGTAAGGATGTCGTAAAATTATGACCAGATGAGGCTTATTTGGATGGCTTCACCACTAGATAAGCCATTTAATTTCTACATGTTACTGTAATGATGAGGATAAGGCGTCGGGTGTTCAAGGCATCATTTTGGGATAGGTGATTGGACGTTCGGGTGGTGAATTTGATGTTAGGTCATGGTTCATGATATAAGATAGGTTCATGAATTTGCTTAAGGATGAAATATATTCGTGGCTTATCATTGCTATGCATGCTTCATATTTTGATATGATTTTTTCCTTTAACCATGTTCAAGAGCTATGAGAGGATTAATTAGGTTTAGGTATATGGGTATGAGGGATAGGCACATGGGTTTAATACTAAGGTCATAAGATCTAGTATATCTTTTCATACTTATTGTAGTTTTATGAGCATAGGAAAATAAATACCATGTTACCTTTGCTTTCACCTTTGTATGATCGATACCCATAGCATGTGTGATTGTTTGTAAATTGTTAGAATTCATCCTTTTAGACTGAAGCTTCTTGAAAACTTGGTACAGGAATGTCCTGTACTTCTGTTATTCTGTGCTTATCTTCTTTGTATTTGGTTCTACAGGTGGATTATATGAGTCTGGAAAAGAGTTCTGAAGGGGCTCTTTGACCTTCCCCCATGCCAAAGATGTTGTATATCTGTAAGCAAGAAGATTCAACATTTTATATCATAATGGAGAAAAGATGACAAGAGCAAAAGAAATCAATCAAATTTTAGAAGTACAACTTAGCACTTATTATATGATCTCATGCCAAAATAATGAAATTGCCCTTCTTTTAATGGATTATTGATAGAGGTAGCATTCAACAGTGAAACAGGGGAATATATATGTTTTCCAGAAGAACAAATCCCACCTAAATTGCTTCAAAGATTTATTATCATTGGTTGTTATAGATAAATTTCACAATATAAGTAGATTAGGCTCCCTAGTTAGGGCTCCACTCTTAAGAAGTTTCCTTCTTAGATAATGTAGGTTTTAGATGTCAGACCGGTAAGTTGAATTAGGGTGATTCTCAAATGGAAATTATGTTGTTGATTAATCTAGAGTTTGTATCTCATGAAAGACAATAATGACCTTTACTCTTTTTGTTTTAGATGGAAAAAAGTGGATTTTTCAATCAGACAAGTATAGATGAGACATTTTTCAACCAGAACCCACTGCCAGCAAGCCTGTTCAGTACTCTGGTGGGGTAGTTGTGATAATTAGTGAGAGGTTCCTTTCCCAAGCAGAATGCCCCATTGCCAATAGGCTTGTTAAGTACCCTGATGGGTTTGCCTAGTCATACCACAGACCGGTACCCGTTGCCAGCAGACCTGTTCAGTATCTCAGTGGGTTAATCTCTTAAACCCTTTTTCCATTAGAGGCTTCTTGTCCATAGTCACCTATTTTGGTTTGTATTAAAGAGTTCTTTGCACAGTGACAGGGGAGGCTCGTCTGAAAACCTTTTTACAGGGTGGGATGGTATTGGGTTGGAAGGCATATACTCTTCTTTTGTATGTCTTTTAAAGATTTGTTTGAAGGAAAAATAAACTTTTATGCACATTATTTCTTTAGAGTGATCCAGATGTATAATTTTGTCTAAAGTTGTCCATAAGAGAATGACCTAAAGTTTCCTTAGGGTACTGGTACATCCTCTGCCATAAAATTTTTGGTAGTGTGCCCATAGTAGAGAGTGTTCATATACTCATATGTTACTCTTTAATAAGATAATCCAATGAATACTATTGAAGTCTGGTTAGGGTGAGATAGTTTCTTATAGGCTAATATATGTTTTCCTTTAAATCATGTTGAAATACTGGGTAAAGGAAACTTCTAGTCTTTAAAGTGGATTATGGTGCTTTGAGAAATCATAGGTAAAGATTGTCTCCCTCTTTTTATTTTGTTTTTAAGCAATGGAACCAAAAGAAATTAAAATTCTTCTCAGCAACAGAACCAAAATAAATTAAAATTCTTCTTAGCAACAGAACCAAAAGAAATTAAAATTCTTCTCAGCAACAAAACCAAAAGAAATTAAAATACTTCCCTTTAGTTGTCAACAGAAGGGCTGCCATTTGATACTGCATTTGGCTTCGTGGTTCCATCTTAAGTGGTTGTTGCATGGCTTCATACTTCAGATTAATTGACATAAGATTTTGAAATATGCTTTGTCAATTAGGTAATATGTCTTTATAGTACTGTAGAAGAACAGACTCTGGTACCGAACTGGTACTGGACTGGTACCAGACCAGAACATGATTTTTGGTACTGAAACAGAACAAAATATTGTTGATGCCTACAACTGATGTTTAGCAAGTTCATGAAGGATCAAATAGATTATAAAAAATTTCTTACAAAAGAAAAGAAAATTTGTGAAAGTAAAACAAAAGGAGGTAAGAGTCTCTTGTTACCTTCATCTTATTAACAAAATTCGATCCACACCTATGTACAAAAAGTTTCAAATAAACCAATCAATCAATGTGGGTCAGTAGGAGGATCTCCTTCCTTACTGATTATCTGCATGTCTGAATTTTGTAATATACGAGTCAAGAATTCTTCTTTTGACAGAGGTTTGTTGTAAACTTGCAACTGATGACCATTCACAAGTAGTGGTGTATGTTGTTCATCAATTGTCTTTATCTTGATTGAACCATTATCGTAGATAGTTTCAATTTCGTAAGGTCCCATCCAACGGGTGGTTAACTTACCTTTGAAGTTCTTGAATCTGTTGTCATACAATAGGGCCCAATCTCCTTGTTGAAATTTTTTCTTTTTGAGATACTTGTCATGCCATTTTGTTCTTTGTTCTTGAATGAGGGTAGTCCTTTGAAGTGCTTCCTACATAGTTTCATCCAACTCATTAAGTTGCAAGAGTCTTTGTTGTTGGGCTTCATCCAAGTTCATGCCAGCTTGTATTGCAGTCCTGAAGGTTTTGATATGAAATTCTATGGGGAGAAGCACCTGCTTCCCATACACTAACTCATAGGGTGTATGTCCTGTTGTATTCCTCTAGGTGATTCTATAAGCCCATAAGGCTTCTAATAATCTGTCATCCCAATCCTTATGGTGCAGTTGTACTATTTTGGTAAGAATGGACTCAATAACTTTGTTGGTAGATTCTACTTATCCATTTTCTTGTGGATGATAGGGTGTAGATTTCTTGTGTTTGATTTGGTACTGTTCTGTAATAGCTTTGACTAGATGAGAGGTAAATTGAGTTCCCTAATCAGTAACAATTTCTCGAGGTACACAAAATCTAGTAAAGATATCATTAAAAAGGAAATCTACCATTGATTGTTCACTTGCAGCCGGTAAAGCTTTTGCTTCAACCCATTTAGTCACATAGTCAGTGCATACAAGTATATACTTTTTCTTTTTAGATGCAGGGTTAATGGTCCCTACAAAATCTAATGCCCATTTCTCAAATGGTTCAATAACTACTTGGGCTTGAAGTGGCATTTGGTCTCGTGTAGTAGGCTTACCCATTCATTGACATTCATCACAATTGGACACATAGGTTTTAGCATCTCTAAAAATATGGGGCCAATAGTAACCTGATTGCAGAACTTTGTAAGCAATCCTTTTGTCTGCGAAGTTTCATCCACAAGGGCCATCATGGCAGGATTGTAAAATATCATGAATTTCATCTTCCCTTACACATCTCCTGATCACCAAATCTGGTTCTGTTTTGTAGAGGCAATCATCGTGCCACATGTAATTTGCACTTAGTTGAATTACTTTCTGTTTTTCTCTAGGAGACAATTTCTGAGGCATCTTCCCTGTCACAAGATAGTTAGCGACATCTGCATACCACAAAGTGAATGTAGAAATAACAAATAAATTTTCATCAGGAAAGGTATCTTTTACTGGTGCATTATCTCCCAGATGAATCATTCTAGATAAGAAATCAGCCACAAGATTATCTTTACCAGTTCTATCAATAATGTTGATATTAAACTCTTGTAATAATAAGAGCCATTGTGTAACTCTAGGATTTGTTACAGGTTTGTTCATTAAGAATCGGATGGTTGAATGATCAGTGTGTACAAAATCTTGATATCCTGTAATATAGTGTCTAAATTTATTGATAGCATGGACTACAACTAGCAATTCTTTTTCTGTGATCGTATAATTAACTTCAGCTGGAGACAGATTTTTACTGACGAAGTAAATAGCATAGGTCATTTGATTTTCTATTTGTCCAAGGACTACCCCAAGGGTTCTGTCTGAGGCATAGATACAGATGTGAAAAGGAAGGGACCAATTTGGCCCTCTTAATACAAGGGTAGTTGACAATTTTTGTTTTAGAATTTCAAAATATATTTGGCATTCATCATCCCACTTAAATTCAGCTTCTTTAGATAATAATTTGAATAAAGGGGTAGCTAGGATTGTAAAATTCAGAAGGAATCTTCTATAGTAGCCATCATGTCCTAAAAATTTGTGGACTTCCTTTTGTGAAGAAGGTATTCTGATTTGTGTGATGATATAAATTTTTGCCAGATCAACTCTCATGCCAGAACGAGAAATGTGATGTCCCAAAACAATACCTTTAGTAAGCATCATTTTTTATTTTTCATTACTTAAGGAAAGATTAGCTTCCTTACACCTAATCAAGACTTTTTCTAAACTGGCCAATGCTTCCTGGAAGTCTTGTCCATGGACTTTAAAGTCATCCATGTAGACTTCCACACAATCATTGGTCAAGTCATAGAAAATGGCTAGGACAGCTCTTTGAAAAGTGGCTAGGGCATTGCAAAGTCCGAAAGGGAGCACCCTATAAGCATATGTGCCCCAAGGGCAGGTGAAAGTGGTCTTTTCCTGGTCTTTGGGTGCTATTTGTATCTGGTTGTAACCACTAAAACCATCCAAGAATGAAAAATACTTCTTTCCGGACAGGGTATCCAACACCTGATCAATAAATGGTAAGGGAAAGTAATCCATATGGGTGGATTTGTTTAACTCCTGGAAGTCTACACATATCCTCCACTTACCATTTTTCTTGGGAACTATGACAAGTGGAGATACCCATTGGTTATATGAAATGGGTATATGAAATTAGCTTGAAGGAGTTTTTGCAATTCCTCTTTTACAATATCTTTAAGGGCTGGATTCATCCTTCGCTGAGGCTGTCTGACTGGTCTGATTTGGTCATTAGTGTAGATATGATGTGTGCATGTGTCAGGGTGAATGCCTTTCATGTCTGCATAATCCCATGCAAAGGCATCAAATTGTCTTTAGAGCATTTCAATCACTTTTGTCTTTTGTTCTGGTTCCAAACTAGAGTTGAAATACAAGGGTTTTCCTGGGCTAATATCAACAAGTTAAGTAGTTTCTTCCTTGTCTGAGGAGGCTAGTGATAAAGTATATAATTGAGTGATATCAGGGTGCCAAGTTTGTTGAAATTCAGAACTAAAAATATGTGACAATTCTGCAAAAGACCTTGGGTATTCAATGCAATTTGTGTCAGCCAAAAATAAGCTTAAGACTTGTTCATCTGATTGTTCTTGTATTCCTCTTACTTGTTCAAGTGTTAATAGAGGTCTGATGCAACCTTCCTCTCCATAAGGGTTTTCTAACCAAATCGGTATTTCATGTGCCGGTTGGGCAGGAGGGAAGAGAACAAGTTTTTGGCTATGTGTGCCATTGGATATAGTCATCTCACCAGACCGACAGTTGATAAAGGCATCTGTTGTGGCCAGCCAAGGGTGGAAAAGAACCACAGGGTGTCCTGGTTTGGAGGATGATTTAGAATAGATGACTAAAAATCCTACTGGATATTCCCAAGAAGCTAGAGTGACTGTGACATCATCTAGAGTTCTTGCAGGGCTAATGACTGATTTATCTGCCAACTCGATCATGGTTTGGGTTGGTCTTAACTGGTTGAATTGGAGCTTTTGCATAGTGTCAAAATGAATTACATTAATAGATGTACCCAAATCAATGAGTGTGTTTGGTAGAGAAATACCATTAATTTCAATAGTGACAACTGGGTTTCTAGGGTCATTATATTTGTATGGAATTTCATAAATAAATTCAGATAATTGTCCCACAACCTGAACAAGAAGAGGTTCCTTATTCTTCCTTCCTAGTTTCTTAATGAAAAGATCCCTTATAATTTTAGCGTATATAGGGATATCTTTAATAGCTTGCAGCAGAGGTATTTTTATGCACACATTTCGTAATTCATCTTCTATGTCTCTGTGCAAGGGTGGGTCGGTTTTCTTCACTAATAGTCTTTCGGGGTAAGGTGGGAGATTAATTTGTTGAGATACTTGTATAGATTGAGAAGTGATTGGGATAGGAGGAGAGGCCTCTTCTTCTATAGGGGTGGTTTGAGTGTTTTCTTCCTCAGAATGATTATAATTTTCTTCCTGAATTATTATTGTAGGATTTGATTGGTTTACAACTTTCCCTGATCGTAGTTGAATTTCATAGGTGGGAAAGGTTTGAACTTTTGTATTCTGCACAGGGTGGGTGGGTCGATTATTGGGGTTAGGGACTGGTTGGGTAGGGATTGTTGTTGGTCTCAGAGGATTGTGTGCATCTTGGTTTTGTGGTTGTTGATTGGAATTTATAGATACTTGTTGTTTTTTATTAGGATTCAAGGGGGTTGTAAATTGTTGTTGTATAGGAGGTGGGAGTAAGGCTTGCATCTATGGTGGATTGAATCCAGGTAGTAATTAGGAAATGTTTGCAGGGTACTATGGATATGTAGGGTAAGAGGGATTTCCATACATAGGTCCCCTCCAACCTTGTTGCAAAGGCTGATTTTGCTGAGGTGTCCATTATGGATAAGTCATTGGGGAAGGACACCATTGTTGTTGTTGATATTGTGTATTAGGATCATAAAATGTATTGGGATTTCAGGCTCTCCAAGGTCTTCTAGAAGGGTATGGTTGTTCTTGTGAGACTCCTCCTCCCCTATACATGGCTTGTAGTTCAAGCAAGGTTGGACACTCAGATGTGGGGTGTTCTAGTGTACACAGACCACAGATTTCTATGACATTTAATGGGCATTCTTTCTCATTGTTGTGCTTCTTTCAGCATCTATGACAAAATATTGCTAAAGCATATTCTTCTTGTTTCTTTTTCAGTTTCAGAGTATCTAATTGGTTACTTATTGTGCTCAAGATGTATGTTTTAAAGTTCTCCAATAATTTTCCTAACTCAGTTCTGGTGACAGTTCCTGAACTTTGTTTTGTATTTCTGCTAAAAGGATCTCTTGGTTCTTTGCCTGTTTTAGCTTGTCCTCTTGAGTATCTCCTACAGTAATCTGCAATTTCTGAAAAAGGCTTTTGGTGTACATCTCTTGAACTCAACAAGTTTAAAACTTCTATGCAATCATCCCTAAGACCTTTCAAGAGTACAGTTCTTACTATAGATGGGTCTATGGTGAATAGTTTTGACTTCTTATAGTTGTATAAGAACCTTTATAAGTAGTCTTCAGGGCTTTCATCTTCTGTTTGCTGCATTTTAAAAATATCATTTTTAACATTATCCTTACAATAGTATTGGTATTTTTGTAAAAATGTGTCTTTCATTTGATCCCAAGAAAGGATTGTATTTTCTCCTAAGCTCATGAACCATCTTAAGGCTGGATCTTTCATTGTAGCAAGAAAAAGCTTAAGTTTTTGGGAATCGTCTGAGTAGTTATAGATTCTACATAATATGTCAAATTCGAATAAAAATAAATCTGGATCTTCAGTTGACATACCTATGAAAGCGGGTAATGATGATAGTGGGATATTCTTCATGCTGATGTTTCTGGAAATATCCAAGATTGGAAACCCAAAGGTCTCAGTCTTTGTAGCTGCATTTCCTTCTTCTTATGCCATTCTATTGATGGATGGTTCAAAAACTGGATTTTCTGTGTCTCCTAAATGTTCAACAAACTCACATTTTGCTTGTCCCAATACTGATTCTTCCGTTTTAGGTTCTCCTTCTGGAGCCTCGCTGGATCCCCTTGAATTTTCTGTTGGTGGAATTTTTCCTGCACCAATGTTAGTTGGATTAGTGGGGGGGTTGTTTTTGAATCTTTGGAGCTTACAAATCTACCCTTGTTATCTCTATATCTATGCATAAAATGGAAATTTGATTCTTTAGCTGAATTGAAATCCTAATTCTATCTAGAAGGTAAGAAGGAAACCTGGCTTCGGAGAACCCCACTCTAGTGGCCGCATGGCTCTTCACTCACATCTTAAATGTTTTATCCTCCTCCCTCAAGCAGCCTTTTAAAAACATTAAAATTTATGCAAACAATCTAAGCTAAAAATCACATCCTACCATTTGCAACTCCCCGACAATGGCGCCAAAATGTTGTGCTACTTATATGTTTAGTATAATGCACTCATTAATTATCAATCCAGGATTCGTAATCAATAGAGTTACAAGACACCAGTAAGAAAGGTAATTTCTAATGTCACGAGTATAGAATTAAACTAGATTATACATGCTGGAAACAAATCAAAATAGCAAACTGCAATGCACTTTAGTTGTCTTTCATAGAGAGGCTATCCATTCCATTATGGCACATGCAAGTATGATATGGAATTGGTTTGATAGATCAACTCTGCTATCTGACCCATAAAACTAACTATGCAATCCACACTTCTAAAGGGAAATCACACATCAATCATCAAAGCATAGCATGGGTAGTTCAATAGTCAATATGTTGGTTCTGCTGTGGTTCACAATGAACTTCACTAATTCTTATCCAAATAGTTTTGACTATTTCTGCCAACATCTATGATCACTCAAGGAAATAAAATTCATGAGAACAGAAACAGGGCATATGCAAAAACAGAGCAAGTAAAGATTTCTAAGCAATTGTATAATGGAAATCCTAGTCTAAGTTGTTCTACTACTATCTAACAGAGTTAAAGCTTTAGCTAATTTAATTTTTATACTACTAAAAACAAATGCTAATGCTAATCTATGAAGAGGCTGACCTTTGTTGGGCAGTGGGCCCTTGCCGCTTCAATAGGTCAGTTGTTGAAGTCTACAAGAGGCTTGTCTTCAACACACACATTACTCTCACTCACATTTCAAAACATAAAATCAAAACTCTCGCTAACAAATCAACTCATACTTAATCATAGATAATCAGAATATGGAGATAAATAGCATTCCATTAATCTTCACTCATAATATATTATGTACTATCACACGTTGCTTCACATATTGATAATATTCTAACTCTCCTACACTTCTACCATCTTTGCCACGACTATTTCATAGTCTGGATCGTGAAACACAAGGAGGCGAAGTGATTTGCAAATCAATCAGTTGTTAAATTCAATCATTCGGTTACATATTTAGCTTCATCCTCATGACACGAAGTGCATGAGGATGAGGAAATCAACAAACTATTCTTATCATAACTTTTCTAAAGAAAATAGACGTCCATCAATTGGCTTAGGCAAGATCTGGAACTTAACTTAGTGCATTAGGCTCTTCCATATTAGTACTGGATCGTAACAGGTAGATGGTACCGGATCACGATAGTGCACAAAAGGTGGTACCAGATCATGACAGTGCGTGGCCGTTGGTACCGGATCATAACAGTGTGTGGCCGTTGGTATCGGATCGCAACAGATAGATGGTACCGGATGCATTTGGTACCGGATTTGGACAACAATAGTCTTGGTGCGCAGGTAGCGGATAACTGAGCTGGTATAGGAACGTTGGATATCTAGAGGTCAAAGATTTAGATATAACAAATTGAAGCATAAGTACATGAAATATTTAATTCCCTAACTCAATAAACCACAAAATGCATGAATTAACCATACTTTACCTTATGACCTTATTACTGGCAAATGGTAGCATTCTTGTCATTAACTCAAGCTTTAGGTAGGCCAAAAAGGTATAGGTGAGGAGTATAATAGGGTAATGGTGATGTCAATTTTGGGCCTCAACAGGGATCACATTCCCAAAGCTACCAAGAAGAAGTCAGAAATCAAGAACCAACAAAACAAGGTAACTCTCATGCATTGATTGCCATTAAATCTTCTCCTGATGCATGGATCTTAGATTCAGGTGCATCCCATCATACGAAAACAACAAAAAATGTTTTATCTTCTATTTATGCATGCATGAGTCCTCCCATACTCATGGGATATGACACCCCAATTTAATTCATTGTCCAAGGGAGAGTAGGAATCCAACACAGAAGTTTTGAGAATGTCTTGCATGTTCCAAAAATCTATATGAATCTTCTCTTTCTTTATTAGATAATGCATTATGGTACAGGAAAAAGGGTGGAGTTTACACCTGATTCCATAACCATATATGATATGCATGATAACTCCAATATTGTTGTTGGTGAAGTAAACCACCAACCTCGTTTGTATACTTTCAGTAAATTTATTACTAAATTTGATTTTGATTTACTACTGATACCAGTTGATGACACTAGTAGATTATGAAATGAGATATTCGGCCATCTAAACTTCAAATACATGCAACAACTATGCAAACAGGATATGGTCATTGACTTTCCCAACATACAATTTCAAAAGGAGTTTGTCAAGGATGCATTCTTGGAAAACATCCTTAAGAGAAGTTTGAGAAAGGGAAGGCCTAGAGGGCCTCCTCTCCTTTGGATCTCATCCAAAGTGATATGATGGGACCCTTCCCTCATCTGTCCATCAGAAAATAAAGGTACATGATTAAATTTATTGATGATTTCTCACTATACAATTGGGTGTATTTTCTCAGGAAAATGTTTGAAGTTCTTGAGCATATCAAAGACTTCAAAGAAAATGGAGAGAATCAGTCTAGATGAAAGATCAAAATCCTCTGCATAGACAATGGAGGGGGATATGTGAACTGAGATGTCCAACATATTTGTTCAAAGGAAGGTAGAAAATTGCAACACACAGTACCTTACACTCCATAGTAGAACAAAGTAACTGAGTGGAAGAACATATCCCTCAAGGATATCGCCACTTGCATGTTGCATGAAATATCTCTAACTCCCAAGATTTTGGCTAAGGAACTTAACTATGCTAACCACATTCAAAACATATCTCATCATAGATCTGTCAAGGACTGAAATCCCTTTGAGTAATGGAGCAGAAACAAACTGGAAGTCACCCACTTTCGAATATTTATATCACACGCATGGGCCCGTGTACTCTCTAAAAAGAGGAAAGCATTAGATCCACATAGTAGTGCATGCATGTTCATGGGATATCTAGATTGTTTGAAAGGTTACAGATTACTTGATCCCTCTACTATAATGCTCATCATTGAGTGTCTTGTTCATTTTGAGGAAACTCACTTGCATGCACCATCAGAACCACATGTAGAGACCTATGTACCATTTCTTGCACCAAACATGAGTGATGATGAGTACACTCACTCAGATCATGGTTCAAATATAAGCTTTGTATCTAATTCATAAGATGATGAGCATGTTGATGATGATCATGCATATGTTGAGCCACCTTAGATTCCCAAGTGGGCACAAAGCACCCTACAGGAAGCAAGAGACCTTATGGGGGATCCAACATATCAGAGGAGGACGAGGTCTTAGTTCGAGAATCCTCCTCATGCACTCACAACTACTGAACTAGTGATTCCCATGCATTGCTATATGGTTCTATGTTCATACCCATAGACCTATTAAAAAGCTACAGGGAATCCCTTCTAGGAATCTTCTATGCAGGAGGAGTACAACTCTCTCCTTGAGAACCATACTTGGGATCTGGTTCTGCTTCCTTCATAAGGGAATCTTGTCAGATAAAGATGGGTCTACAGGACCAAGAAGGTATCAAATGGATAGGTGAGTAGGTATAAGGCAAGAATAGTTTCCAAATTTTTTCAGTAGATCCATGTGATAGACTACGATAAGACCTTTTCTCCTATAGAAAAGATGGACTCCATCCGATTGGCCCTTGCCATTACAACAACTAGGGCATGGGAAGTTCACCAGATGGACGTCAAGAATTTATTTCTTCATGTGGATCTCTTAGAGGAGATTTACATGGAGCATCCCTAGGGGTTCATACATAACACATCCTTAGCATGACAATTGAAAAATTCACTATATGGCCTCAAGCAGGTTCCTAGAGCATGGTATGCGAACATGGATGCCTACTTTCTTTCTCAACATTTTGTTAGATGTAAATCAGATCTGAATGTCTACATGTTGAGAGACTCAGACTCTTTATTGATCCTAGTTCTCTATGTTTATGACCTCTTGATCACAGGAATTTAAGCCTCAACAATTGTTGCGGTCAAAGACATTCTGCACGACAGGTTCTCTATGAGGAACATGGGTCCACTACACTATTTATTTGGTCTCGATATCAGTCAGTATGCTTTAGGTATCAATATATCTAAGACTAAGTATGTCCGAGATCTCTTGGTTAGATTCCACATGAACGAATGTAAGTTGGAAGCCACACCCTTTCTATCTGGGGTACATCTTGAGGATAGTAGGTGTTAGCACATATTCTTGTAAGGGGGAAGCTTCTCTCTGGATTCGGATCCTTGGTGAGGAATAGATGAAATGAGGCTTAAGACCCATCAAATGAAGTTATCCAAGGTCGCACTCATGAGCGCCCAAGCGCAGCATGCATAAAATCTCTATTTTCGGGCTAAAAATCAAGCAGTCGGGATTTTTTTCTTTTTAGCGGCGAAGATCCATCGATGGAGCAGATCAACGGTCATCGGATAAGCCAGAGCCATGGAGTTGCATGAGTTTTAGCACATGGGTTCATCCCTTAGGGTCAAAGTCCCGAAACGATTAGCCGTTTCGTCATTCCGGTTACCAGGACTTTGAAATACAAGGGTCGTTCCTCCACTGCATATGGAATCGCCGAAACGTGAAATGATTATCCATTTCGACATTCCGGCTACCGGGACTTTGAAATAAAAAGGTAGCTCCTCCACTGCATCTGGAATCGCCAAAATGCAAAATGATTAGCCGTTTCGGCATTCCAGCTACTGAGACTTTGAAATACAAGGGTCGCTCTTCCAATGCATCTGGAATCGCCGAAACGCAAAATGATTAGTCATTTCGGCATTCCGGCTACCAGGACTTTGAAATACAAGGGTCACTCCTCCACTACATCTGGAATCACCGAAACGTGAAATGATTAGTCGTTTCAGCATTCCGGCTACCGGGTCTTTGAAATACAAGGGTCACTCCTCCATTGCATCTGGAATCACCGAAACACTAAATGAAAAAAGTGCCTTCAAAGATAGGCATAGGGTCACAACCCGTGGTCACTTGGGGTGATAGAAAGAACTGCGCAAAGGGCCAAAATGTTGGGTTTAGCTGCAGGAGGCGTCGCTGCATTCTCCAGGTGCCAATTCAACTTGGCCTCGATCCTGATCCCTGCTAGAGGTAAATAAAGGTAGGAGGAGGTGGTTGAAACCTCGTCTCACTCCTTAAATGTAAGGCATGGAGGTTCTGGTAGGTAGTCTTCCCAAGATCATACCGTGTGCAGGTTTTCCTAAATAAGCCATGCTGATCTGATGTCCTCGTCTGACCAGAGGAGCCTGCACACGCTAATTTGGACTTTAATGTCTCAGCTACCCTACTGTTGTCAAGGTGGTGAATTTATATGAGTATATAGACTCAGCTTTTGTATTTTGTGGAGATGAATGGTAGAGCAGAGCTCCCGACTGTAATGTTTTAATGAAGCATTGGTTTTCCTGGCTATGTATCTGCATATGCAATTTTCTTGTTCAATGTAAGGAAACTCTCTTTTTCATCTGGTTTCGATCTCATACTAAAAGGGTTCACGATTGATTGATTCACATGAATTTCCATGACCGTGTTATGATAAAGGATTTATTATAACGTTGTTATGTTCTTTTAGTGTTTCTGCTTTTGAATATAAGAGGTTCTAGTGTTCAAAGTTTTCTTCTACAAGATGTTAGAAGTTCGATTCCTACAGTAGGCCTTCGCATTTCCTCACAGAAGTCTTCCTCCTACTCACCCTTATTACAACTTACTGTCTGAAGTTGAACCAAGACCTCATCTTCTTGTGCATGCCTGGCCTAATTTCTAAGTTAGAACGATATTGTTCTGAGTTTACTTCCATTCATCACCCTTTATTGACAAATAGTGACATAAACTGATGGGCATCAGGCTTACTCCTGCTACAATCCATGAGTGTCTTCTGACGCCAACATTTATGGTGTCGTTGCAGGGGACGAAGTTGAAAATTTTCCCTGGGATCGAACGACATCGAGCCTCTGATTCTGAAGGTGCACCAGGCATCAGAGCCCTACGAGATTGCTACTGTGCACTTGGCGACTCCATTGTGACGACTCTACCCTAGCGAACCTACTGTTTTAGTTGTACCTTCCAAAGGTAGACACACACGGTCCCATCCACAGTTGCCTCTAGCTACACCTGAAGCTGATCCGGAGGTGATTATCAGAAGAGGAAAGGCCTCTGAAGGAGAAACTTCCACCGCTAAACCAGGCAATTTACCATATCCTTATGTAGAAACTCCATTTTCTTCTTCTCAGCTTCCTAGCAGAACTTTTTTTGAAGTTTTCCATTTCTTGAATTTCATAAGTGTTCCTGCTGAGTTTTCCCCTTCTGGTTTGGGATTGGAGGGAGAAATCCTTGTCACTCCCCTCTCCCCCGAAGCTGTACCTTGGCGTAGACCCAGGACCAGAGAAGATTTCCCCACTCCTAGCTTTACCACCCCTCATCTTATTATTGTTGTTGCTACTACACAGAGAGAAGCATCTATTGAATCAATCCCCTTAGCCTTCTCTCTGAATCCCCCATTGTTCCCCCTTCCACCTAGAAGCTCATTTCCAGTATCCCCTGTTCGATCTCCTTCTCCTTCGAGTTCTCCTCCACTTAATATTCCTATGGCAGGAAGAAACCCCCCCATGAATAGAATGGAGGCTATAATAGCTGCAAGGTATGCTCCCCTTTTGTTACCTTAGCCCCTCAATGCCCTTCCAGCAGATGGCTACCTTAAGAAGCTGCCCAAGTGATCAGGGGATCAAATTTTGCTCAAAAATTCAAAGTGCTCAGAATCACTTCAAATCGAATGAGAGTGTAGGCCTCATCGTTGCGAACCCAACGCAACTCATTTCGTCTCAAACGGATGTCAGGAGCGAGAGATATCGCGATCTGTTTGAATCGTCAAACAGGAAAAAAAAGGGCATTGACTGTGCAGTCCGTATAGGCTGATGTGGCAGGGCCGTACAATGATGTGGCAGAGACCGTACGACCATATGCTGATGTGGCATGTGATGACATGGTAGTTTTTTATTGGCATATGTGGTCGAATTAGGCTGTGACACGTGGCAACATTTTTGGTCAATGGTATGGTGCCACATGGCCCAATCATGGGCTGCCACGTGGCACCCCGTTTTTGGCTATTGGTTTGTTATTTAAAATTTTATGGGGTCTGTGGGGGTCGAACCCCAGACCTCCCCACCATTGTAAAGCCTTAACAAAGTCCTCTCAACCAATACACCACCGATTTTTCCTTGTTATATGAGTGGGGTTAAATCAATTTGAATTTGTATTGTTTATTGTTTGGCGCGGGGTTCGGTCTGGGGCTTAGCCCCAGCACATGGTTATAGCATACCTACCATACGACCATGTCATATGGCTCTGGTACAATGCGCATGCATTTTGGGTTTTACATTATGGTTTAAAATGGTTGAAACGACCGCCACATGTAACGGTTCTATTTGCCTATGGGACGGAGCCCTTTTTAAAATGTGCGAGGTCATATGACCCTCATGTGCCCGAGAGCTAGGTGGTTAGGGGTTGGCGCGCCCATAACCATCCTACAGTTCGCACCATTTACACGGTTGCATTCGGTGCCGGGTTTTCATGCTTTAAATTGTGTGTGTGCTAGGTTGAATGAACAAGGGTGCATTTTGTAGATGCAGAGACAACAAGCTTGAAGAGGAGACTTCAAAGAAGCCTAACTTCTTCATTTTTTGGCCAAACGAGGTGCTGAAAAAGCCCAGCTAGGGGTTTTTGGATGCTCTGAAGCCATTGGAGTAGTCTGTTGGTCAATTTGAGCATTGTAAAACATGTTTTTGAGAACTTTGAGCAATTAATAATAATGATCCATTGGAAGCTAGACCAGGAGATGTAGCCCAAGAGAGGGGTGAACTCCTTTATCATTTGTTGTGTTTATGTGCTTATGTTCATTGATTATGCTTTTGTTTATTTGTGTCTTAAATGAGTAAATCCTATTAATGATGTGTTTCAAATTTGATCCATTTTCTTTTAACACATAAACTTTACTTGCAAATATTTTTCAAGTTTACAAGTCTTCTTCATTTTTAGATCACCAAGTTTATAGGCGAAGGATACATAGCTGTAAAAGAACACCTTGAAGCCTTTTACAGTTTTATAGATGATCATGTTATCATGCATGCAGATGTATGGATGAGGATTTTCGTCCATAGCCTTGAAGGCGAGGCTAGAAAGTGGTTTAGGGCCCTGCCTCCTAGATCTATCAATGGGATTGAGGCTTTGGATAATGCCTTTTTGAGATAGTGGGGAGACAAAAAAGACTTCATGTATTACATGACAGAGTTTGGGTATTTGAAGAGAACGGAAGGAGAGTCTATCTCTGAATTCTCCAAGAGATTCAATAAAATGTAAAATACGATCCCCACTGAGATAAAGCCCTCATAAGCCTCTGCTAAAATCACGTATGCTAACGCTTTTGATCCCAATTTTTGCCTCCTATTGAGGGAAAGGAGAGAAACTACTCTGGCTCACATGCAGGATGCAGCCGTGGAAGTAGAATCTAACATATTGGTTGTTGACCAACTCAAGAATAAAGCTGATAGAGACATATCCAGGAAGAGACCTGAAGCCTCCCCATCCAATTCCTCTCCCCTTCCCCTTCCCCTTCAGATGGATGAGGTAACTAAAGTGATAAAATCGCTTTTGGCTAGAATGGAAATGTGGGAGTTAGAAGGGAAGCCCATGTACAAAAATCCCCAAAATATTGATAGCAGAGGCTTCAGGAGGCCCAGTAACAATGTGCCACAGGATTTGCCAAGGGAACAATGGAGCAAAGACAGAGATGATCAGAGGATTCAAACCCTTCTCCAAAATAACCTAGTTGCTCATGAGGAAGGAAAGGAGATTGATGAGCTCGACCCTGAAATTCATTGTATTGAAGATACTTCCCCTTTTCCCCATTTGACTCAATTTTCATATGAATAATCCCTTATGAACATTCAAATCCTTGAGTTGAGTAAAGGGGAAAAGGCCAACAACACTCCTAACCAGATCTCAGGTCAAATAAGAAAGAAGGGAATTTTGATAGCCATGATCAGCCCCTCATAGTGGAAAGGCCTGCTAAACCTGCAACAATCGCTACCAAAGAAAAGAAAACTCAGAATACTTCACCAAAAATCAAAGAACCCATCTCTGAGGTAAGGGAAGCTCCTAAGACTCTTTCCTCCTTTAGTTTTGAGCACGAAATTCAAAAGATTAGAATTCTTGTACCCCTCTCGGAACTAGTTAAAAATGAAGATTTCAAAAGGTCCCTCTCCAAACTGCTACAATCTGAGTCCCCCCAGCCTTCCACAGACTCAGTAAATCTTCAAGATGAAAATACAACAATTGTCCTAGGTCCCATGGTAGAAGACAGATATGATTCATCCCCTCCCTTCTACACATCCCTGAACATACATGATAAGGTGATGCATAATTGCCTCATGGATTCAGGAGCTTCCCACAACCTTATGCCCAAAATAGTCATGGAAGAATTGAGACTGGAAGTGACAAAGGCTTATCATGATTTGTACTCTTTTGATTCAAGGAGGGCGCAATGCCTCAGAGTCATCAAAGACTTGGTGGTCTCTTTATTTCAGCTTCCAATGAAGAGTGTGGTCATGGACATTGTAGTAGCTGATGTTCCCCCCAAGTTCGGCATGTTGTTGTCAAGATCTTGGATTAAAAAACTTGGAGGAACATTACATATGGATCTCACATATGCCACCATTCCAGTCTTTGGAGGGGAACATAGGAGGTTGTACAGAGAAGCTCAGCTGGCCTACATTGTTGGTGATGAAGCAGACCCCACCAATCATCCTATATTTTCACTTGACACTGATTTGGGGTCTAGTTTATTGCAGCTCACTGATACTCCTGAAGCCCCTTTTCAAATCAGAAAGCAACCCAAATTTAATCACGAGATACCTCCTCCAACCACCTCTGTTTGGAAGATGTTCTTCGACGGAGCTTCTTCTAGTGAAGGCACTGGCGCTGGAGTGGTTTTTGTGTCGCCTTGTCAGGAAAACATATCCCTGTCATACAAGCTAGAATTTTAAGCTACCAATAATGTGGCAGAATATGAAGCTCTTGCTCTAGGTTTAAGGGCTGCAAAACGAATGGGAATTGAGGAGTTAGCAGTGTTCGAAGATGTTGAGTTGATAATCCAGCAAGTCAGAAATGCTTATCGGGCTAAGCATCCTCGACTCAGGAATTACAAAAATGAGGTGTGGGACCTGATTGATAATTTATTATCAGCTTTCAACATTTCTTTTATTCCAAGAGAGGAAAATACTTTGGTCGATTCCTTAGTTGTCTCAGCTAGTCTGTTCAAGATCCCTCTACCGCCTAAGATCAAATATGATGTTGAGATAAGATATAGGCCATCTGTTCCGGACAATATCAATCATTGGAAGGTATTCAAAGACGATATTGAAATTAAAAAATTTCTTCAGTTCGTCGATGAATTTTCTGAATTGCACATTGATCAGGATCCTGATCTTGAAAGTCACCCTCACCCTGAGATTTTTTTAAATAAAATTTCTAATCACCATACTATTCATTTTCCTAGCAATCACATTCCGAAGGAACTAGTCCCTTTAGAAATACTATTCGATGGAAATAATGTGGCGGTAAAGGGTAGGGTTTCAAATGGAGATGTTGATATAGTGGAGTGCAACATCGACACACAGGAGGAGCCTAAGTTTGTCAAGTTGTCAAGTAGTTTGACCAAAGAATAGAGGGATGAATATACCAAGTTATTAAGAGAATTTTCTGATGTGTTTGCATGGGCCTATGAAGACCTCAAGACATATGATACATCTATCATTGAACACAAGATCCCACTGAAGGAAGAGGCTAAGCCATTTAGGCAGAAGATAAGATAGATAAATCCCATGTTGTTTCCTGTAGAGAAGTGAAGAAGTTGTTAGATGCCCAAATCATTGTCCCCTTGAGATATTCTGAGTGGGTGGCCAATTTGGTCCCGGTGAGGAAGAAAAGTGGAGAAATTAGGCTCTATGTTGATTTCAGGAACCTGAACAGAAGCTCAAAGAAAGACAACTATCCCTTTCCCATCATGGAACACATATTGCAGAGGGTAACTGGTGCATCTAGGATATCCATGATTGATGGTTTTGTTGGCTATAATCAGATATCAGTCATGCCTGAGGACAGAGAAAAAAAAACCTTCACCACTCCTTGGGGCACATTCATGTATGCCAAAATGCCTTTTGGATTAATGAATGAAGGAGCAACATTTCAACGAGCCATGGACATGGCCTTCATCGGGGAGAAAGATCAGTTTGTGGTGATCTATTTGGATGACATCACAGTCTTCTCCAGGTCTGATAAAGAGCATTGCTATCACTTAAGGAAAGTTTTCTTGAAATGCCAGAGGTTTGGCCTTTCCTTAAATCCCAAGAAATATTTGTTTTCTATGAAGGAGGGGAAGTTGTTAGGCCATATAGTATCAGAAAAGGGAGTGAGAATTGATCCTAGCAGGATAGAGGCAATTCAGACCCTATCACTTCCCAGGTCTAGAAAGGAAGTTCAGGATTTTTTAGGAAAGATTAACTTTCTGAGGAGGTTCGTCTCAAATTTTGCTGAGTTGGTGAAACACATCACAGCCATGCTCAGAAAGGGAAATGAAGTAAAATGGATTGTTGAACCCAGGGAATCTTTTGTCCAAATAAAAAGGGCATTGACTGAAGCACCTGTGCTGGTCAATCCTGATTATTTCAAGGATTTCCTAGTTTTTTCTTTTGCTTCTTTATATACAGTAGCAGCGGTATTATTGCATAAAAATGAGGAAGGGCGAGAGAAACCCATTTCCTTCTTTAGTAAGGCATTAAGAGATGCAAAAATCAGGTATGAGATCATGGAGAAACAAGCCTATGCCTTGGTGAAAGCTCTCAAAGATTTCAGAGTCTATGTCTTGCACTCAAGAGTGATTGCATACGTTCCTTTAGCCTCTATGAAAGACATTCTTATATACCCTGACATAGATGGGAGAAGAGGTAAATGGATTGCCAATATCCTTGAGTTTGACCTGGAGATAAAGCCCACCAAGTTGGTTAAAGGGCAGGGTTTAGCCAAGATGTTGGTTGAATCCAATTGCAAGGCCTTGGGGGTTAGCTTCAGCAATGCTTGCTCAGAAAATCAGCAAGCTAATTCATCCAGCAAAAGATCTCAGGGTATCTTATCACTAGCAAAATGCACCTGGTACATAGACATTTTGTACTTTCTGCAAAAGTTGAAGCCTCCCGATGGAATGGGAAAAAGCAAGGAAAGAGCTTTAAATCTCAAAGTGGTTAAATATTTCCTTATTGACCAAGTCTTGTACTGGAGAGACCCTCTAGGGGTGTTTCTGAGGTGTCTGAACCCACAGGAAGCCCAGAAAGTTATGTTTGATTTCCATAGCGGCCTTTGTGGAGGGCATCATTTCTGGAAGACCACAACTCATAAAATTATCAAGGCTGGGTACTACTGGCCCACCTTATTTACTGATGTCTGTAGAGAAGTCAGAGCTTGCATCAAATGCCAAAGGTTCTCAGGAAAGCAGCAGCTCAAATCTCTGCCACTAAAGCCTGTTGTAGCTTTAGCACCCTTTCAACAGTGGGGGTTGGACTTCATTGGAGAAATTCATCCTCCTTCAAGTGGCCAACACAGATGGATCCTGACTGCAACAGACTATTTCACCAAGTGGATAGAAGCTTCCCCCACCAAGAGTGCTTCACACAAGGTAATTATCAGCTTCCTGGAGGATATCATAACCAGATTTGGCTGTCCCAGTAGAATTTTCACTGATAATGTTGCTTCTTTCAAGTCTGAGCCTCTGGTTAAGTTCTGTGAGAAGTTCAAGATTTCACTAATTCACTCCACTCCATATTATCCTCAAGGAAATGGACTGGCAGAATCTTCCAATAAAAGTCTAATCAAACTCATTAAAGGATTATTGGAAGACAATAAGAGGGCCTGGGATTCAAAGCTCAAATTCTCTCTATGGGCCGATCGAGTGACAACAAAGAAATCCCTAGGCACCTCACCTTTTCAACTTGTTTATGGGATGGAGGTTGTGTTTCCCACTCAGCTCGCTTTACCTGTAGCGAAATTATTTCAAGATCATGAAGGAGAGCCAGACCATATGGTCAGAATAATTCATCAAGTGGTGGAAGTGCAACAAATCAGGAAGTAGGTAATGGACATAGCTCATAGTCATCACCAGAAGATCAAGCAGGCCTTTGACAGGAAGGTCAGGAAGAAGGAATTCGAGTTGGGAGATTTGGTGCTTAAGTGGGATGCACCCAGGTAGGATAGGGGCAAACACAACAAGTTTGATGCCCTCTAGATCGGGCCCTTCAAAATCTCTCAAGTATTCTTAAATAACACGTACAGGTTGCATTATTTGGAGGGTGAAGAAGTTTTTAACGACCCAGTAAATGGGCATTTCCTGATGAAATGTTTTGTTTGAGCCTTAGACGGCTCCTCTGTTTTTGTAAATATTGTTTTTATGTGTATTTTCGTCTTAATAAATGACTCCATAGCCCAACATCAAGGCACTGAAACTGCAAAGGGTTCTTAGAGCCTCACAGGGAGGACTCTATCCCCCATGGAGCCTAATGTTAGCACATATTCTTGTAAGCAGGAAGCTTCCCTCTGGATTCAGGTCCTTGGTGAGGAATAGATGAAATGGGGCTTAATACCCATCAAATGAAGTTATCCAAGGTCGCAGTCATGAGCGCCCAAGCGCAACATGCATAAAATCTCTATTTTCGGGCTAAAAATCAAGTAGGCGAGCATTTTTGCTTTTTAGCGGCAAAGATCCATCGATGGAGCAGATCAACGGGCATCGGGTAATCTAGAGCCATGGAGTTTCATGAGGTTTAGCGCATGGGTTCATCCCTTAGGGCCAGAGTCGCGAAATGATTAGTCGTTTCAGCATTCCGGCTACCGGGACTTTGAAATACAAGTTTCGCTCCTCCATTGCATCTGGAATCGCCGAAACGCGAAATGATTAGCCGTTTCGGCATTCCGGCTATCGGGACTTTGAAATACAAGGGTCGCTCCTCCACTGCATCTAGAATCTCCAAAACAGGAATGAGAAAAGAACCTTCGAAGATAGGTGTAGGGTCACGGCCCATGGTCACTTGGGGTGATAGAAAGAGCTACGTAAAGGGCCAAAGCGTTGGGTTTAGCCGCAGGAGGCATCGTTGTGTTCTCCATGTGCCAATTCAAATCAGCCTCGATCCTGATCCCTGCTAGAGGTAAATAAAGGTAGGAGGAGGTGGTTGAAACCTCGCCTCACTCCTTAAATGTAAGGCATGGAGGTTCTGGAAGATAGTCTGCCCAAGATCATCCCGTGTGTAGGTTTTCCTAAAGAATCCATGTAGATCTGATGTCCTCGTCTGACCATAGGATCCTGCACACACTAATTTGGACTTTAATGTCTCAGCTACCCTCCTGTTGCCAAGGTGGCGAATTTCTCTGAGTATATAGACTCAGTTTTTGTATTTTGTGGGGATGAATGGTAGAGTAGAGCTCCCAAATGTAATGTTTTAATGAAGCACTGGTTTTTTTGGCTATGTATCTGCATATGAAATTTTCTTGTTCAATGTAAGGAAACTCTCTTTTTCATCTAGTTTCGATCTCATACTAAAAGAGTTCACGATTGATTGATTCACATGAATTGTCATGATTGTGTTATGATAAAGGATTTATTATAACGTTGTTATGTTCTTTTAGTGTTTCTACTTTTGAATATAAGAGGTTCTGGTGTTTAAAGTTTTCTTCTATAGGCTGTTAGAAGCTCGATTCCTAGAACAAGCCTTCACATTTCCTCACAGAAGTCTTCCTCCTACTCACCCTTATTAAAACTTATTGTCTGAAGTTGAACCAAGAACTCATCTACTTGTGCATGCCTGGCCTAGTTTATGAGTTATAACGATATTGTTCTGAGTTTACTTCCATTCATCACCCTTTATCAACAAATAGTGACATAAATTGATGGGCATCAGGCTTACTCCTGCTGCAATCCAGGAGTGACTTCTGATGCCAACAATAGGGATACACCAACAGTGGACAACAACTTGTATCGAAAACTTGTGGGGATCCTTCTATATCTCACCCACTCCCAACCATATCTCTCATATGTAGTAGGGGTAGTTTCCAGGTACATGTAGGAGCCACATGAGCTACACGGGAAGGTTGCCAAGAAAATCCTCAAATATGTTCAGGGAACCATAGGTTATGGGATCCATTATGCAACAGGTTGTGCACTAGATATCATCGGCTTCACCGATTATGATTGGGTCAATGATAGCACAGATCACAAGTCCACTTCTAGGTACGTGCTTATTTTAGGTTCTAATCCCATCTGTTGATCGAGCAAAAAACAATCATTTATGGCTCTATCATTAACAGAGGTCAAGTACAGAGGAGCAGTAAACATCAATATTTATTAACTTTGGATTTATAACTTCCTCACCGAGCTCGGCATCCATTTTCATCGTATGACTATCATTTGGTGTGACCATCAAAGTACTCTCAAGTTTTGCAGAGACCCATTGCAGTCATAACAGACCAAACATATCGTGATCCATATGCATTACATCAAAGAGATGGTAACTGATAGGATCATCTATTTGCAATACTTTTCATCATCCCAACATATTGCAGACATCTTCACCAATACATTTACTAAGCATAAGTTCAACTTCCTATGCAATCGTCTTGGACTGAAGGACACAGATTCTTAACAACTTCTTTTGTTCCTTCTTCATTTTTTATGCATTGTACTTCGAGGGGAGGTTTTTCACATGAGGTTTCCCCTCTTTCCTCTTATTTATAGTGTTTCATTCTTAGATGCATTGTACAATGGTTACCCAACATGGCCTTGGTTGTCAGGACCCATTCATCATGTACACCTTAGTAGTGTTTAGGGGGGGAGATATTACACACTCACCTAGGTAATTATTTTCCTAAGGTTGATAGTCCAATGTTGAGGGCACTTCCATAGATGAGAATATTCCCCTTCAAATCAGGGAACCTCCTACAAAATAGGGTGCCTTCCCTCTTCAGTTCAGAGTCAGTTACACCTCAATTAGACTAGTGGAGGTCACTGATGCATGGAAACCTCATTTTTATCACCAGCAATTGCATGTTCACCTTGGTTTCCTCACTAGGATTGTGCATATATCAGGCATGTGGAAAGAGGGTTCATATCTTGTCATTGCATGTGTTTCTCTCACTTCCACATGTGTGACTCAGTTAACTGATGATTGCATGGACCAATTAACAAGGACTAGGTGGCAAATTACTTTGGTTTATGTCAGTGAGTGTCTAGATATCTCTAAATCACTACTATGGTGCATTCACTTAGCCATGTAGATTTTATCACGTGTATTTTACAATTTTACTCAATAGTTAATACACTTCATACTTTTTCTCTCCTCTCTTCTCTCTCTCTCTCTAGCAAGTTTGTGTGACTTTTCTACTATCTAGGTTCATTGTGAAAACTTCACATGTTCCCTCAATTTTGGTTTGTTGGAAATTGAAATTTAAGTATTTTATAACATTATTAATTTGTGGACTTTTTGAGAATCTATTAGTGTGAAATTTAATTCACACAAATCTTGCAAAAAGAATCAGAGAGAGAGAAGCAAGAATGAGAAAAAGAATAATGCAATTGTATTACACTACAAGAATAATAGAGTGAATAATACACCCAATATATATCCCAATGGCTGAGTGAATGCACCATAGATAGTTTCATGGTTGAGCGAATGCACTATAGATAGGATCTAGAGTGATCTAAAGCACCATAGTTGTGATCAAGATTGATATGAACACTCACTAGCAGAAAACAAATTTATATGCCACCTAGTCTAAGTCAATTGTCAATGAAATCATCAGTTAACTAAGTCACATGTGTGGAGGTGAAATAAAATCATGCATGCATGATATGTATTCCCTCCTAGCCTCAAGCATATGATATGTTCCCTCCTCATGAGAAAACCAAGGTGAACTGCATGCATGAGTTGTCCTCCACTAGTCTAACTGATGTCTAATTGAGTCACAACTGAAGAGGGAAGGCACCCCTATTTTTTAGAAGGCACCCTATTTTTTAGTAGATTCCCTAAAAAATAGGGAATATTTGTGGGAGAGAATATTCTCATCTACCAATATTTGAATAGTATGGTTACAATGATGTCAATATAGTACATTGATGTCAATATAATATAATGATGTTAACATAATACAAAGATACAAAGAGTAATTATTTTGGCATTTGTTCATAGGTCTCATGTAGAGACTAAGGATAGATGCTAGTGGAAAGCACACGACCTCTTTAGAGGTATCTCAACCATGACCATAAGGGTATTGGCTTTCTGATGAATTTTTTGGTCCTAGAGTATGGGTTGAAATTTCTTATGATTGTCTAAGAGATCCTCTTCCTCATAAGGAAAAATTTTAATATCCCAAAGCCAAGAATCATGTGGCAAGAGTGGAATTATGTGCCCTTATGGACTATTAGCGGGTTATTTCAAGTGGCCAAGTTTTTTCTACAAACAAAAATGTAGTTGCACGTCGGGGTCATGAGATTGTATCAACAATTTTTCTTTGGTCCCATTCTTGATTTCTTCATAATAGTTCTTGGTCATTTATCTTGTTTAATGCTCGATGTCATGATTTCTCACAGTTTCTTGGCGATCATTGTTGTTATTTGTTTTTATTTATTTATTGTGTTTCAGTGAAATTTCAGTTATGTGAGAGGAGTTAAATGAACCAAGCACAATAAATAAATTTTAACAAGCATTTGATTGTTCAAGAAAGGAATATAAGTATTGGATCATTATTACTCTGCAATACTTTTTCTTATGTATTCCATAGTATTGGAGACTTTTTAATTTAAAAAGTTCAATTCAAATATTTAATTGGGTTGTCTAGAGTCAATTTCACCACATGTTTGGAGCACTACGATCAATAAGTCCTCCCTTTTTCATGTATATGAATGTATATACTTTCACCTTTTATATTCCTCTGAAAGTTCAACCATAAGATAATATATATTGAGGTCATTCAAATACATTTTTACTTAAACTATCACCATTTCTTTAATAAAAAACCTAAGACACAAGTATACTATGTGTGACACCTGTTGATTTTCAACCCGCTATGATAACATGTTGAAATTTCCTATCTCGAGACCTAGGTATCTTGTTACCTAGTGATTTCCTTGTTGTAAATCAAATTAGCAACTCACAAAACAACATACACTTGTTGGAATAATCAACTCAAATTAGCAGAAGAAATATTAGAAACCAAAATCTCAAACACAATACACAAAGATATTGTGCCCATCAACTAAGCTTATCATTCAAATAAATTCAAGATTACAAGGGCTCCCTTATTGGGAAAATGGCCCAATTAAAAAAGAGATAAAGTACATCAAAACCTGACTAGTTGATCTATTGCCAAACTTCCCAACACTTATGTAGTGTTGTCGTATGATCTTGTACAACTACAACACGACATGTGCACTGATACTTGTGTTGTATCGCATGACCTGTAACATAATTGTTATGAGGAAAAATCTCTCTATGGCATGGGGTAAACCACAACAGATAGAATGACACGCATAAATCATCTCTAATCCCAAGTGTGTTATATAAATGAAATGCTAACAAGACAAGGCCAAGTAGGATACCAAGAAGCAAACACTCATACCAATGTGCAAGGACAACCAATGAAAAAGTTGATAAGAAAGAATATCGCCCAAAAATTCAAAAATAAGAAGATTTCCTATCACTCTGTAAGCACTTAAAAATCATGATAAAGACCCAAGAAGACTCACCAACCAACCAAACTCACCTAGAAAACACCAAACTCAACCAGCAAGACTAAAGGGATGATGTACGTGACTATTTGAGAGAAATTCGTGTATGTACATGCCCTACAGGAGGACAGATCTTGTATGTATGCATCTGTCAAGGGAAAAACTGTGTATATATAGTAAAACACTACCAAGGAAAGGGTTAAGCCAAGAAACTCATATGCAAAGTAGAAATAGGTTGTCAAGCAATCAAGCGACAAGGAAACTCAAGTTAACAGAGAGAAAATCAAGGAGAACACACTCCAAACCCCAAAAAACAAGATCATTCCCTAGTATGGTTGCCAATTCTGTTATGAGGAAAAATATCTCTATGGCATGGGGTAAACCACAACAGATGGAATGACACCCAGAAATCAACTCTAATCCCTAGTATGGTCACCAATTCTATTAAGAGGAATATCTCTCTATGGAATGGAGTAAACCACAAAAAACAGAATGACATGCAGAAATCAACTCTAATCCCAAGTATGCTATATAAATGAAATGATAACAATACAAGGCCAAGATCCTACCTTGTCTAGACATTTGATGAAGACCATCGTTGAGCACACAACTCAAAGCTTTATACCTGCAACTTGTCCTCAAAAACCAAGATACGCAAGCATGTGGTGACAATATATAGTGTTAGCATATAGATTAGCATAATCCATTAACATACATGACAAATATGCCCATGGAATAATAATTCAAATATTTGCAAGATATCAATTGGACGAGAAAATAGTATTTCTATTAAAATGATCAGCATAAGTATATAGGTGACAAACTTATGTAACAACACATATCGGAACTGAGAAACTAAGTCCCTCCAGTTGGGCCTCCACCACTTCAATATTCCAACAAAGGGAAGCTCATATAAAGGAGACAATGAGGTTCTCTGATCCATAATGGCTCAAAATTCAAAGTTCTCGAATTTATACGAAACTAGCGCCATCACGTAGGGCTCGTAGTGTCGATTCTGACAGTATATTATTTTTCACAACTGGACTTTGTATGGCAAAGTTATCGCAATCTGAATTTTTTCCGAAACAGGCAAAAAAGTCAAAGTCAACAGTGAACAGTGAACAATCCATACTATTGACGTCAAAAGTACGTCAACATCACAGGTCAGATGACATCAGCATGAAATCATGTTGATGTGGCAGCACCAAAGGCTAACACATGGCATGCATTTTTGGCATTTTCGGGTGTTGATGTAGTGAATGACTGGAATGTATGGATGTTGACGTGGAAATTCGTACACTAAAGTGGTAGACCCTACTGCAGACATGTGGTAGTACAAAAGGACACACTGGAAGTGATGTGGCCCAGTGACGGGTTGACACGTGGTAGTGACGTGGCGTACGGTGCAGATTGTGCAGGCTGACAGAGAAGTGACATGGCGTATGACAAGATGACTATGCAGGCGAGTTGGCAAGGTGATTGTGTAGGTGACTGGGTAGGTGACTCAGTTGTACGATCCAGTCAGGGTGTGACATGTGGCCTAATCATAGGGCACCATGTGTCAACCCTAATAAAGCCAATGAGGTCCAAGTCAAAAATTTGTTTCCACCTCTGGTGGTGTAACACCCTTGTTTCCCCCAGCTTGTAATTAATCATAAAATAGGATTACGATGTTAAGGCATGTAGACAGTGTAAATGTATTATTTTTTGAGTTGCCAATAAATGACTGTGGGGGTGAAGCCTTGAAAACACTAGCCATGATATCACTAGAGGAAATAATGTGAAAAATATAAGCGAGGGTCATTATATCAAATAACGCCAAATTCCCTTGATGAGGAAAAAAACCTCCTTCGGATCACAAGGAGAGAAATTAGTTAATGAATAAAGGACCAGGAGATAATGAATAGAAGGTCATGAGCTTGATGTAGAGGGAGCATCTGATAAACCTTCTCGAGGCCATAACAGAGAAGAAAATCTTTGAAAGTTTGTAGAGAACAGAACCCGAGCATAAGCTGAAACAGAGAAAGATTCCTTGAGAACTGCAAGAGTTCCCTGGTGATATCATGGCTTGGCATGGGGGTGGCCAGAGTGTTAAGAATGAATGCCTCTGATCCTATGGTCGGGTGGAAGGATGAACACCCATAGTCAGTTAGTTGGCTACCAACTGTAATAGATAAGTAATCGCATATTTTGTGTATTTAAATGGTACTTTGAATTAAAGTTGGATATTCTATGAATGTTGTAGGGATATAAATGTTTTCTTAATGATTTATGTTGCATCCTATTTTGGTGTCTGATTGATTGTATAATTAGGAAAGTAGGAAATTATATGGATGGGATATGTTTTATACTCGTAAATGCTTGCATCCTGTGGGGGATTAAGCTAGAGCCACGAACTGTGAGTTCGTCGACCTTGGGCATAGTTTCATGTACGCATATTGACCCTCCTAGTTATTTTGAGTTCCTTGCAGGATGGAGTCTTTTAAATCTCAGGAGATATAGTGAACGTATGCACAGTCTCTCTGCGAGGCAAACATAGACCGAGAACCACTTAAGTCCTATATTTGAGGAATGAACATAAGGGGTGCGCGGAAGGATTCTTCCAAGTGTTACATCCAAGAGAAAGAGTGTAAATCTCTTAAGCCTTCCATAGCTAACAAATCTTGGGAAGAGTAGCGAGATTAAAGTATCCAAATAAGGGAAGGTCCCTTTGATTGGAATATGAACGGACGAAATTTGTTTGAAAAGAGATACAGTCTGATGTGACTGTTGGATATGAGAGAGAGCATGGGAGTTAACCCTGGAGTCATTTGGACTTCGCTAGTTCGACGAACTGAGAAAATTTGTCATGAGGAAGGTAAAATCCCCGAAGTTTCGAAGTCCCGGGGTTAACTCTGAACCTTAGATCTGAGGTTGCCTGGGAACCGTCTCGACCGCCAGATCTGGGAGGTAGACGATAGTCAAGTTATCATAACTACCCATGACTTAAGAACCTGATAGCGAACATGTTAGTTCATGCCCACGATCAACCTACGTCGTTGATCTCGTCGGGAATGGAAGAAAAACGACTAGGATTAGACTACAGTTGAGCGAGCAATTCTCAGATTGCGGAGGTGGGACACCGCAATCACTGTGAACCATCGATCTATGAATGGATATCAAGGGTGGGGAATCATTGCGGATTGTGAAGGTGAAAGTAGCGAACGCGCTAGTTCACGACCCACAATTTATCAACGACGTTGATCTCATTGGGTTGGAAGATCAACGACTCCAATTAATACCAAGTTGAGCGAGCACTTTCCAAATTTTGGAGGTTGAACTCTTTGATAAAGAGAATACATGTTGGAGCCCCACAATTTTTGTGAACCGTCGATCGTCGTTGACCTTTGATCTGAGTTTGATGAGATCCCTGAAAATGAAAGGAATGCATGGGAAGGAGAAATCTTCAAGGGGATCAAGCTCAGAAGAAATAACACTTTTGGGTGTGCAGATGAAGTCCAAGAGGCAGACCCATAGGAGGAGCAAAGGTCGAAGCCTTTGAACACTTAGAAAATATTCTAAGTTGGAAAAGATCAAGAAGCTCAGGAGGAGGAGCGATAGTGGCATAAGTCTGTGGACTCTAGGTAAAGACCCGAATTAGACCATGTCCGCCGGTCGACAGGAGATACATTTTGATAGATCATAGTCTTCGGGGAAAACTACTTTAGAGGTTTCCAAGTGAGGAGTGTGACAAACTCCTGAATTATCGAAGGCCGAAGAAGATCGCAACCCTCTGTTGCAGAGGGTATGTGGTGAAATATCGTGAACTCCAGTTGAAAGTACTCTGGGAGAAAACAAAGGAGTAAAGTTGCAAATCGTCGAACCATGAATAGTCGAAGTAGCTGGGAGTCGTCTATCTGCGAGAGGACACATGTCATCAGATTCTAGACTCCGGATAATATGCTCTAGGATAAGTAGAGCATGGAGAAACAGACATTTGAAATAATCGAAGGCCAAAGTCTGAAGCGGATGGCAGTCATTGATTTGAAAGTGGACGCGTGGCACTAGATCTATAACTCTGGGTACGGTGCACTCCAGAGGAATGAAAAGGGTGAAAGCGTCGAAGTCCTGAATGAGATCTAGATCGTTGATAAAGGAGGAGTTCGAAGGATCATTGATCTGGTCTTGGTTGAAAAGTGTCGAAGTCCCGAAGAGGACCAGGGTCGTTTATTTGGGGAGGACAGGTGTCAGAACATCCAACACTCCGGATGGATTCACTCCAGATATTTGTGTTTGTGGAGAGCAGATATAGACCATTGATCAGAGTAGACACATGGTGATGGATCGTGGACTCCGGAGAAATATGTTTGAGAGTTTCAGTTGATATTTGAGACTCCCAAAGTCTAGAGAGGTGGAGAGCTGAAGTAAATCTCAACCGTCTGATCATCCGAAGTAGATCTTAGTCGTCATATTGTCTGAAGTAAATCTCAAGCATCGTATTGTCCGAGGTGAATATGGACTATCTGATCCAGAAGAGACATGGCGTAGATCAGAGGATTCTAGGTAAAGTCCCAAAGTAATTCATAGCCATCAGATCAAGAGGACAGGTGGCATAAATTTGTAGATTTCGGGTAAAGACCTGAAGCAAGCCTCAACCGTCTGATTCAAGTGGACACATGGCAAGAATCTACTTACTTCGAGGGGAAGTGAAGTTTGAGATTTGAGATCCTAGAATTCCGGAGACCCGAAAGAAATTCCGACCATTGATCGAGAAGAGAGCCACAAGACCATTGATCTAGTTGAAAGGTCAACCGCTCAAAGTAAAGGCAGGGTCGTTGATTAGGAGGACAGGCATCCGCAGATCGTCAACTCAGAATATTGAAGTACGGAAGAGAGCAGGGTTTTGAGAGTTGAAACTCCTGAAACCCGAAATCACGAAGGAGATCTTGTCCATTGATTATGCAAGGGGTTAAATATAATCTGTAGGTATGAGAGTGGCAGATATGAACTTCCAGTTTTCAAAGTACCTTCAAAGATCAGAGATCGACGATCCTATAGCATTGTGGGGATAGGAGTTGCACGGACGTTAAAAAATTGAGGGCGGGTCGCAATTCAAACGATGGATTTGAAAAGAGGACATGTGGAGGCTCGAGGAGAATTGCGGGCCGAAAAGAAGTTTGATTCAAACCACCTTTGGCTGTGTCTGCAATCGCATGGTCCTGTAAGGTCATTGCACAAGGTCACATCAAGAGGGGGTTTATCCAGAAAAGGAGCTAACGCTTAGTACTCTGAGATTTCGCAGGGGAGCGAAATGGAAGGTTGTGAGTGCCATTAAACCTGCACCAAGAAGCTGAAAGGTTGTGTGTTTAATTACAAAATGATACCATCAAGGTCTTAGAGAGTTGTTTGGCTCCAGGAAGTCGGACTGGTTCCCCAACTATCCAAATTAGAAACCATAAATGGAGATTTGGTCCTTTAAGAAAAGTAAATTTTTTTTTATGCCCCATCGTGGGTGTGTTACAAATTGGTATCAAAGCATGGTTACAAAACTTGGCCTGCTTAGGCTCATGTACAAGTCGCGTAAGGAGGTATTGTTATCTTCATTCACTCCTTGAGGAGAAGGATTGCAGATTGAACCTGTGATTTTAGGGAATTCTTGTTGAATTTTAGCAGGAGAATTTCTTTAGCCCTTGTCAAAGTGATAACTACTCTTACCGGAGTAGGGATATGCTAATTAACAATTATAATAAGACTTGAATGTGGATAGTTGAAGGTGGCAGGGTTCTGTCAAGAGCAGCTGAAGCCTGAAGGATGGATGACCTAGTGTTCGTAACACTGCTTCTAAGCATGGGAAGTTGGAACTTCAGGCACTGATGATGGTGGATTATATAATGGTTAATACCTTTGTGGGATTAAAGGAATCTGATAGGATCAGGTAGGATCCTTGGCAGTTATAGTTACTTCTTTATATTAAAATCAGAGTATATAACTCCTTATGACCAGAGAAAAGTGACATGGGTAAAACCCTATGGACACTGAGGCAAGAAGGTTTTCTTGCTAGACATTGTTGCATAAAGAGGAAAGTGACCTTGGTTGGTTATTTCCTTGAGAAAAGGCAACATAAATATGATATATGACTATGAGATTAGTCCTGTAAGTGACTTAAATCTCAAACTAGAGGACAATAATGATGAAAGAATATAGTTATAGATACCATATGGTTTCCCTGATGAGTGAAATATAAAGCAAGAATTGATCTTGTCCAGAATAAGTGAATACTATGGATGCATGGTTGACTCCATTCCGAAGAGTCATGAAAGTTCGGTTCCAAATAACAGCTTGAGGGGGAATGTATTCCCTTTCCTCGAGAAATACTAATATAATTAGATAAAAAGGGTAAATGAGCAAAGATGCTTTGTTGTCATAATAAGAGACAAATGATTATGCCTTTGAGAATCACATGAGAAGGATTGTGAACAATCCTAAGTTGACTGATCTTAAAGGTAGAGATGTAGGTGGGATGTGAAACATACCTATGACCGCTACAAGCAGGTTTAGAATTATGAATATGGTTAAGTACATCATGGGTATAAGTTAAAAAAACTACAATATGTATGGATACATAAGTTGGGTACATGACAAAGATGCATGTTTATATTCCTTATGGGATATTTGGTAAACTGTTGAAGCTAACTCAAGGTTGAGGCCATCACAAATAGTGATGGATATGCAATAAGGAAGTTGCATGCTGAAGGAGTTCCCTATGGAGGAATTGTATGAAGACTCTATCGGGAAAACAGAGTCACAACCTTAATGACTGCTGAGAATTAAGTAGTGAGCCACAAGCTTATATATATATATATATATATATATACTAGAATCCTGGATTAGATTTTGAAAAACATCATGTAATGAATAGAAGACTAATAAATGAGTATTTTCCATTCTAATAACCGAATGGTAATGTGCAGGATGCACAGGTTCATGATCCATTATGAACAAAAGTTTTCTATTAAAGCATGCTATTGTATTCCAAAAAGGTTAGGGAGAGGCCTAACCAAGGCTTCTCAAGGAAAAGAGTGGGGAGATCCCAACAAGGAGTAAACTGCAAAAGCAGAGAAAATACAGTGAGGCCTTAGAAATAACTCAGTTGGGATGAAAATTCCCAGGCAATGTAGAAATAATTTGAAGAAGGGGAGAGCCCTCAATTATTTTATGTTATGTATTATGTTTTTCTCTAGGATGAGAAATTTAGTACGCTGATGAAATTAAATGTTTTGACACCATAGTGATGATGTTACTATAGAAACGATTGAGAACTGTTGTGTTGCACTCATGAAAACATTAAGGATAATGTGATGAAGTGCATATAGATATGCTAGGACATGTCTGAAAATGTTTTATTAATTTAAATGCTACGGTACTTGCATTTTTAATTTGCATGATGACTAATGTGTTTATGATGTATGTCATGTGTAGAAAGAAATATATTGGAACTGTTGAAAAAGGTAGTTGCCAATAATGAACAACCTCAATCAAAGGATGACTATGAGAAGTTTCTTGTTGAAAGATTGTTGAAGGGACTTTAAGAGTCCCCATGGAGCACCCCTGATGGGGTAATATCAGAGGGGGGTGCTAGCAGCCAAAATCAGTATAAAAATGTTCATGCATATGTGGCACAATGTATGAAGGGATTGGGTAAGAATCCCTTCTGAAATGTTTTACGGTCTCAATGTTATGTATGAAACATTGAAAGGCAGTTGTATGCATTGGATACCCAAGTAGGGTATGATTCAGGAAGGATAGCCTGAATGATGGAGGTGTGAACCTCTGGTAGTAAGGACTGATTGTAACCCTCAGAAGAATTCATGAACTAATATGTCATGAATGCATGGACCAATCAAGGAACGATTGAAAACAAAAGTGCTCATAGATAGCACGCTGCATGGAATGCATTGAGGGAACACATATTGCATAAGATGGCAGACAATGGATTTTTCAGTAAGAAAGGAGGACCTTCCAACGTTTTGCTTACATTATGTAAGCACTGAAGGAAAACTAATCTAGGTAGCCATGAGTGTTGGCACCCTGGTTATTAATGGAGGAAGAATGCTTAAAGGCATTCATGTGAAAATTTTGAGTTTCCTGTGTACTGAGTTGGGAATCGTGATCATCCTGTAGTTGGAGGCATAGTCTTGCTGCAACAATGAATGGGAATGAATAAACCATATGGTGAAAATATTGGCTAAGCTCCAATGCACCATGACAAAGTACTTGTCTTAAAGTGTGGGAAACTTAAAATCAATGCAAAGGTGCATTGGGTATGAACACGGCCATGAATGTTGGCACATTCATTAAGGTCAATTGATATCTAAATTACATTCTGAAAAATTTGGTAGTCTGAAACAATGCATAGGTGAGGGACGATGTATAATTTTTCTTTGTATCCTTTAATAGATGAAAATGACTTGGACTATTAGTATGCTTGATTTTAAAAAGGCAATGTGCATGAAAACTAACAATTTTTTGGCTGAGGAATGTTGAAATTGCAGGAGGAAATGGGTCTTGGATATGGTAGTATTGTAAGCCCATAAGGAAGACCAATTGGCTACTGAGCCAAACTACAAGGAATGGTATTTCCTTTTTGAGAAAGAAAATTTGATTATTAGTATGCACAATTCTGAAATTGTTTGTGATGACGTTATGAAGGTGCAATAAAAATGTATGTGCATGGAAACTAACAATTTGTTTGGCTGATTGAAGTTGAAAGTGCAGGAAGTAAAGGAGTCTTGAACATGGTAGTGTTGTAAGCCATAAGGAAGACCAATTGTCTGTTGAGCCAAACCGTTGTGGGAAGGAAAGCCCCATAATTATGAATATGTTTCCTGTGCGAAACAAATATGAAAACAAAATGTGGAATTTGGATATTTGTGGGTCACAAATTTACAAAAAAAAATTGAATTTAAAATTTATCATGATTTCTCGTGAATTTTTATATGTCTATGATATGGGTGAGAAAGAGTATAATCCGATCGCATGAAATAAAGACTGACTTGGGAAAAGGAGAGTAACCTTCGTCCCTATCTATGATTGAGTCGGGAGAAGGAGAGTAACCTTCGTCCCTAAATTTAGCTGAGTCGAAAGGTTGTCGAGTTGTAAAAGCATGAAAAGTGGCTATTGTTGAGCCATGAGAACCCCGTGGTAAGCCATGATCACCTAGAATATATTGTGTGAGGTAACACAAGATGGAGGGACACCTCGACAGATAAAGTTTGAGGGACGCCTCGACTGTAAGACTCGACAAAGTCTTTGGAAATTTTTTTGTGCGAGAAAACCTTGGCAAGGAAAGATGGATCACCCGAGGGACTGTATAGCAGAGAAGGGGATGCCTGAGCCTGGGCCTGGAGGGTGAGTGACCACAAGGAAGAGGAGAACTTAATAGTTCTTGTAAACTATTGATCAGGATCATACACATGATGGGTAGTTCTTCCTGTGTGAGAAAACCTTGGCAAGGCAAGATGGATCACCCGAGGAACTCTATAGCAGAGAAGGGGATGCTTGAGCCTGGGCCTGGAGGGTGAGTGACCACAAGGGAGATGAAACCTTAACAGTTCTTGTAAACTATTGATTGGGATCATGCACCCAATGGGTATGTCAAGGAAAAACAATGAGCCTGGATAACAAAACAACCATGTGGATACAAATCCACAAACTACACAGATAATTATTGTGCTAAGATTATGAAATTTTCCTATAAAAAAAAAAATTATGCGATATTTTCGCATAAGACTATGATTAATGTGCTTGTTGTCCAAGAATTATTGAAAGCAGGTAACCAAGATTAAAGGTCTGAAAAAGGACCTGACCGAGGAAGAAGGATCAAGAATTTTGAAACAGCTGAATGAGAAAGGCATGACAGGTGTTTTGAGAAAGAACACCAAGGACGAATTTCCTTTAAGGGGGAGGGAATTGTAACACCCTTGTTTCCCCCAACTTGTAATTAATCATAAAATAGGATTACCATGCTAAGGCATGTGGACAGTGTAAATGTATTATTGTTTGAGTTGCCAATAACTGACTGTGGGGGTGAAGCCTTGAAAGTACTAGCCATGATATCACTAGAGGAAATATTGTGAAAACTATAAGGGAGGGTCATTATATCAAATAACCCCAAATTCCCTTGATGAGGAAAAAAAACCTCCTTCGGATCCCAAGGAGAGAAATCAGTTAATGAAGAAAGGACCAGTGGTTGAATTATCAACCACTCCCATGAATGGAAGCATGGTCTAGCTGCAGAGTGTCAGCCCGAAGTACCACAAATACCTACAGACCCAAGCTTCCTTCTGACAGAAGGAACATGATGGGTCGGGAACCTTCCAAAAGAAGGAAGGTAAGATAGATACGCATGGACAACCAGAGGGGAGAAGAGAGTGCAGGCTCGTAAGGGAGATGCGTGGAGCTCTCCAGGGGATAATGAATAGAAGGCCATGAGCTTGATGCAGAGGGAGCATCTGATAAACCTCTCTGAGGCCATAATAGAGAATAAAATCTATGAAAGTTTGCAGAGAATAGAACCCGAGCAGAAGCTGAAACAAAGAAAGAGTCCTTGAGAACTGCAAGAGTTCCCTGGTGATATCATGGCTTGGCACGGGAGTGTCCAGAGTGATAAGAATGAATTCCTCTAAGCCTATGGTCGGGTGGAAGGATGAACACCCACGGTCAGTTAGTTGGCTACCACTTGTAATAGATAAGTAATCACATATCTTGTGTATTTAAATGGTACTATGAATTAAAGTTGGATATTCTATGATTGTTACAGGGATAGATATGTTTTCTTAATGATTTATGTTGCATCCTATTTTGGTGTCTGCTTGATTCTATAATTAGGCAAGTAGGAAATTATATGGATGGGATATGTTTTATACTCGTAAATGCTTGCGTCCTGTGGGGGCTTAAGCTAGAGCCACGAACTGTGAGTTTGTCGACCTTGGGCATAGTTTCATGTATGGATATCAACTCTCCTAGTTGTTCTGAGTCCCTTGGAAGACAGAGTCTGGTAAATCTCAGGAGATGTAGTGAACATATGTATAGGCTCTCTGTGAGGAAAAAATAGACCAAGAACCACTTAAGTCCTAGAGTTGAGGAATGAACGTAAGGGGTGCGTGGAAGGATTCTTCCAAGTGTTACATCAAAAAGAAAGAGCACAAATCTCTTAATCCTTCCATAGCTAACAAAGCTCAGGAAGAGTAGTGAGAATGAAGTATCCAAATAAGGGAAGGTCCCTTTGATTGGAAGATGAATGGACGAAATCTGTTTGGAAAGAGCTATGGTCTAATGTGACCGTTGGATACGGGAGAGAGCGTGGGATTTAACCCTGGAGTCATTTGGACTTCACGAGTTCAGTGAACCGAGTGAATTCATCATGAGGGAGGTAAAATCCCCGAAGTTCTGAAGTCTTGAGGTTAACTATGAACCTTAGATATAAGGCTGCCCGGGAACCATCCCGACCGCCAGATCTGGGAGGTAGATGATAGTCAAGTTACCAGAACTACCCATGACTTAAGAACCTGATAGCGGAAATGTTATTTCATGGTCGCGATCAACCTACGTCGTTGATCTCGTCGGGAATGGAAGATCAACGACTAGGATTAGACTAGATTCGAGCGAGCACTTCTCATATTGTGGAGGTGGGACCCTGCAATCACTATGAATCGTTGATCTATGAATGGAAATCGAGGGTGGGGAATCATTGCGGAATGCGAAGGTGAAAGTAGCAGAACCGCTAGTTCGCAGCCCACAATTTATCAACGTTGTTGATCTCGTTGAGTTGGAATATCAACGACTCTGGTTCAGACCAAGTTGAGCGAGCACTTTCGAAATTGTAGAGGTCGAACTCTTTGATAAAGAGCATGCATGTTGGAGCCCTGCAATTTCTTTGAACCCTCGATCATTGTTGACCTTCGATCTGAGTTTGACAAGATCCCTGAAACACAAGGAATGCATGGGAAGGAGAAATCTTAAAGGGTGTCAAGCTCAGAAGAAATAAGACTTTCAGGCGTGCAGATAAAGTCCAAGAGACGAACCCGTAGGAGAAGAAAAGGTCGAAGCCTTTGAACACTTAGAAAATCTGCTAAGTCGGAAGAGATCAAGAAGCTCAGGAGGAGGAACGATAGTGGTGTAAGTCTGTGGACTCCGGGTAAAGACCCGAAGTAGATCATGTTCGTCGATCAGCAGGAGATACATGTCGATAGATTGGAGTCTTCAAGGAAAACTACTTCGGAGGTTTCCAAGTGAGGAGTGTGATAAAATCTCGAAGTCCCGAAGACTGAAGAGGATCACAACCGTCCATTGTAGCGGGTACGTGGAAAAAGATCGTGAACTCCAAGTGAAAGTAATCCGAGAGAAAACAAATGAGTAAAGTTGGAAATCATCGAACCCTGAAAAGCCAAAGTAGTTGGGAGTCGTCGATCTGCGAGAGGACACATGTCATCAGATCGCAGACTCCGGATAAAATGCTTCGGGAGAAGTAGATCATGGAGAAACTGAGATTTGAAATCGCCGAAGGCTGAAGTCCGAAGTGGAAAACAGTCGTTGATTTGAAAGTGGACGTGTGGCGCCAGTTCTATAAGTTCAGGTACGACGCACTTCGGAGGAAAGAAGAGGGTGAAAGCGTTGAATCCCCAAAGGAGATCTCAATTGTTGATCAAGGAGGAGGTCGAAGGACCGTTAATATGGTCTTGGTTCAAAAGTGTCAAAGTCCCAAAGAGGACCAGGGCCGTTAATTTGGGGAGGAAAGGTGTTAGAAGATCTAACACTCCGTAGATTTGTGTTTGTGGAGAGCAGATATAGACCGTTGATTGGAGTAGACGCGTGGTGACAGATTGTGGACTCCGGAGAAATCTGTTCTAGAGTTTTAGTTGAGATTTGAGACTCCCAAAGTTCAGAGAGTTGGAGAGCTTAAGTAAATCTCAATTGTCCGATCATCTGAAGTAGATCTCAGTTGTCAGATCTTCTGAAGTAAATCTCAAGCATCGGATCGTCTGACGTGAATCTGGACCGTTTGATCTAGAAGAGACATGGTGTAGATCGGAGGATTACGGGTAAAGTCCTGAAGTAATTCATAGCCATTAGATCAAGAGGACAGGTGGCATAAATTTGTACATTTCAGGTAAATACCTGAAGCAAGCCTCAACCGTCCAATTCAAGTGGACACGCGACAGGAATCCACTTACTTTGAGGGGAAGTGAAGTTTGAGATTTGAGATCCCAGAAGTCTGGAGACCCGAAGGAAATATTGACCTTTGATCACGAAGAGGGCCACAAGACCGTTGATCTAGTTGAAAGGTCAACCACCTGAAGTAAAGGCATGGTCGTTGATTAGGAGGATAGGCATCCGCAGATCATCGACTTGGAAGATCGAAGTACGGAAGAGAGCAAGGTTTTGAGAGTTGAAACTCCTGAAACTCGAAATCATGAAGGAGATCTCGTCCATTGATTCTGCAAGGGGTCAGATCTGATCCATAGGTATGAGAGGGGAAGATATGAACCACCAGTTTTTGAAGTACCGTCAAAGATCGTAGATCGACGATCCTGTAGCATTGCAGGGATAGGATTTGCACAGACATTAAAAAGTTGAGGGCGGGCCACAATTCAAACCGTCGATTTGAAAAGAGGACACATGGAGGATCGAGGAGAATTGTGGGCCGAAAAGTAGTTTTATTCAAACCACCTTTGGATGCGTCCGCAATCAAGCGATTCCATAAGGTCATCGCATAAGGTCACATCAAGAGGGGGCTTATCCATAAAAGGAGATAACGCCCAGTACTCTGAGATTTCGCAGAGGAGCGAAAGGGAAGGTCGCAGGTGCCATTAAACCTGCACCAAGAAGCCGAAAGGTTTTGTGTTTAATTATAGAACGAGACCATCAAGGTCTCAAAGATTTGTTTGGCTCCAGGAGGTCGGACTAGTTCCCCGACTTTCCAAATTAGAAACCATGAATGGAGATTTTGTCCTTTAAGAAAAGAGAAAAAACAAAATTATGCCCCGTCGTGGGTGTGTTACAGGTGGAATCGAACCCATGACCTACCCTCCAACCAATGGACTACACACAATGCAACAAGCACTTGGTGAATATCCTTTTGTTATCAACTCAGTGTGGATTTAGAGATAAGCCCCGGTTGGTAGGGGGCTATCTCGTCGACCTAAGGCACGGTTTCCAACACTTCCAAAGACCGAGGACCTTTGGCGTGGGCCTGGCTGTTTAGCCTAAGCACTGGCCACATGGGTGCCATATGACCAGGGCACAGAATAATAGGGGCACACGACCACTATTCTACGATTTGTGGGTTTTTAACTTTGGAAATGGGATTTTTTGTCTTATTTCGCCTGATATTAATGTATTTTTTCCTTTATTGGAGGATCTAGAGCCCGATTTGAGGCCATATTTTTGGAGGAAGTTGGGATGTGACCGCCCAAATGAAAATATATATAAACCGTGTGTTTTTTTACAAACATGGGAGGTTCAGAATAGCAAAATTATGAATAATTTGTGAAGTTCAAGTCATTTTTATGCAGGGAAGCCATTGAGAAAGTGAGCATGGGAGGCCATTTCTGGGAGCCACGCTCAGCCTTTTTCAGTGCCGTCAGTTGTGTTGGATTCTTGAGGTCAAGTAGAACATATCCAGACTAGTTTGTAATCCAATTGATTTACTTTTGATGTACTTTTGAATCATTGAATATTAATAAGAAAGCCTCCCCCACTAAGACAAAGGCTCAGAGACGTAGACAACTTTTCCGAACTTCGTTAACAATGTTTGGCATTATGGTTTGTTGTTCTTAATGTTCATTTTATGTTTTTCATTCTTTATGATGGCTGCAACATTCTTTCATTAAATTTTATTCTTCTCTTCAATTTCTAAATGGTAAATCAACTCATGCAAAATACTTAACCAAGTCTTTAAAAGATCATTTCTGGATCAAATGGTATCAGAGCAGATTCACAGTTGGTTGTTTTTTAGTATGCATGATTACCAGGGAAAAGCTAATTCATGGTGATGGGGATCTTGTAGAAGGGGATCCTAAGATTGGATCAAGAAAGAGGACATCTCAGAGTGAGAAGATGGCATCAGAAGAAGGACTTTCTCAAACCGAAAGAGAGTTTCAAAGAACTTTCTTTGCCATGTAAGAGATGGAAAAAGTGTTGTATGATGATTACTTGGAATGAAAGAGACCAGTTCAAGGGGAATATTCAAAGAAAGACCAAAATGAAGAAATAGAGGACCCTCCAAAACCTCCTCCTTCACCTCCTTCATGCCCATCTTCTTCTTCTTCAAGTACAAGTTCAAATTCTACTTCAACAGGAAAACATTCCCATAAACATAATCCTGACATGCCATTACTTAAACTTGATGTAAAAAAAAAAATCATATGTATGATGGTGAAGTTAATGCTGAGAAACTTGATAATTGGATTAGGTAAATGGACGTATAATGTAATGTGCAGCAAATCAAAGATGAGGCAACCAAAATCAGATTGACATCGCTTCATCTTGAAAGCACAACTCTCATCTGGTGGCAAAGTAAGATGCAACATGGAACTCAACAAGTTGGTAAGATTTTTCCATCATGGCATGATTTTATTTTCGTACTTATAAAACAGTTCTATCCATTGGGATATAAGGAAAATGATTTAATTGAATGGAAAAGTCTTAAGTTAAGAAAAGGACAATCGGTGAAGGAATATACAGATGAATTTTGTAAGATGGCTTTGATGTTAGATGTTCCAATGACTACACAAGAAAATATTATGAAGTATATAGGAGGTTTTCCTGCTTATATTCATAATACTGTATTTATGTTTGGACCTAATAATCTTGATGAGGTTTCTGTTCAAACAACATATAGTGAAATAGGAAAAACTGGAGTTAGTGTATCAGGGGAATCATCTTCAAAGAAAGAAGGCAAAGGCAAAGGGAATGGGAAGAAAGAAAACTCATCGATAGTAAAGGAGGAGAAGCTCTCTTGCAATCATTGCAAGAAAGAAGGGAATGATGATGAACATTGCTGGAAATTGCACCCAGAGAAGAAACCAAAGTGGTTCAAAGAGAGGAAAGGGAGGAAAAGTTGCAACAACAGCACAGCCAACAGACTTGGGGTCAGATTTAGGTGATGAGTCTAAAGTTACAGCAGTTGATTTGTCAAGTGATGATTATGAAGATAGATGCAAATTGTTTCATATAAGGGTTGTAATGAAACATACTAAGATCGATACATTGATAAATAGTGGATCTCAATCTAAATTAATTTCAGAGGAAGTGGTTAAACAATTAGGATTGACAACTAAGTTACATTATAAACCTTACTCACTTAAATGGATAAGCAACAATCATAAATTGCCCATAACAAAGAAATGCACTTTAAGGTTTGCAATTTCATCAAAGTTTGTGGATGAGGTAACATGTGATGTGATGCCACTAAATGCATGTGAATGGTCTTAGGAAGCCCTTGTTTATATGATCACAAAGCAATTTTCTTCAGGGAACATAATCAATATCACTTGTTTAAGATGGGAATTGAATATGTTGTACATGCTCACCATATTAAAGAAAATCAAACTCTACTAAGGATGGAACAATTAAGAAAGGTAGAATATGCAAGAAACATGCCTATAATTGTGCCACGTAAAGCATTTGATATTAAGCATGAACATGAGATGGTTGTAGGATGTGAGATCAATCATACTTTTCTTCAAGATAAGTTGATGTCTTGCAAGCCTGTCAAACATATTGGTTCATTTTCAATCATATTTATGATATTATCGCTGCTAATGTTTTCTACATGGATGGTAGTGGATTCAGTAAGATGTGAACAAGTTCAAATGGATAACAATATGATTTCAGTTGTCATGGTTATTATGCAATTGATTATGATGCGACA
>ML776668.1:444330-468034 GCA_009831015.1 Picea engelmannii
TTGTGAGTTTTATTGTGATTGTTGGGTGATTTATTATTGTGCAAAGCTAATACATCTTTGCAATTTCCTATGGTATAACCCATTCCCTATTATGTTGAATTCATTGGGCATTTTAATTTTGTTCAGTGTTAGAAAATGAGGACTCTACTCACGATGATAAATAATTACTTGTTTAACTCCCTATTATTCACATATGCAATAGCAATATGCTTCGTGTAATAGTTAATTCATGTTTGAATTCACCAAAATTTGTAAAAGGAAACGACCAAGGAATTCAAACCATTCATTCCACTTGAGCTAAGATCAATGGTTTTTTTTCCTCGAGTAATATCTCACAGGAAACCTTTGAGTACTTCCCCACTTCGTGGATGGTAAACGGGGTAAACTGTCGGCCTTGATTACATTCAGGCCTAACCCCAAGGGGGAACAAGAGATTCAAACATGTGACCTCCTATGTTGGGGGTAGATTCACGTCTCACTCAAAACCACCTAAGCTAACCCTCGGGGCTTCTAAGATTGATGGTTGTTATGAGTTAGTCATTGCATTTATCTAGCTAAATTTCTAACTTTATCTCTAAATTATAGGCTTTCTTTGTATATTGTGGTTGTTGGCATTGTCTCTTAGTCAAATTCGATTTGTTGAGGTGAATTCCTTCCTCCATGGGATATAATATCATTCATTTGGTTGATTCTAAGTTGGCCAGAGTCGATTTTATCTCCCTAGGCCGATTTTTCCTTACCTGGGCATTTCCTCTCACCCACGGATCATACGACTACCGTACAAGTTGTACTCACCTTATGTGGGATGTTCATTTCTCCCTGGGGTTGCACAAATAATTGCTAGACATTTAACTAGAAGCTAGTTTTCAAATTTCGTATTTGACAATGGATCAAGCATAAATCAAGGTGGAGGTAGATGTAGTTAAGAATTCAAATGATCCAGAGAACTCAAATGTTGAAGGAATTGCATCAAGATGATTGTGGTTTATAACTCCAATATGAAGTTCAATAACACCTTCGAGCACATGTTTTCAACCATCACCATGCCCACTCTCACATCTATGTCATAGATGGGGACATGCACACATTTTATAGTTTGGATTGTTTCTGATCCTCAAAACACTACTCTACCTACACCAAAATCCAAGGTGTCTCTACAACTGTTGATGGTCAGAGAAGTGTTGAAACCAATGTTCTAGAAGATGAACAAGAATTTGTCAAGGACAATAGGTCGCTTGGTAGTTTTTGGGTGGATGGAATTCCTCTTGTTCCCCGAGATGTCCCTCAAATAGAGGAGAAGTTTGATGATGATGCATGATCTAAAAAATTCTTAGATATCAATTTAACTCATAAGCATACATTAACATCCAACCTGATTTGGGAATTATGATCGTTACTGACTATTTGCATCTATCATGTGAATCCACTTACTTAACCAAACTTCATTAATTTGCACGATTAACTTGCGGAATTAAAATGTTGAAATGAAGTGAAGTAAGAACAACAATGAAGTTCACCAAATATTTTTCCTACGTCTCCGAACTCGCTTAATCCACAAATCGCTTCATTAATTCTTATTTGCAAAGACTTCATTCTCCCAACCTAGGACTGGTCTACAATGGCATAAGGCTCTCACATAAAGTGGCTATCCTCCTTCTCAAAGAGGTCTCACAACGTGTGGCTCATTGTCCCATCCTGGGACTTACAAGACTCTCTCAATAAGGACCTTCTTACCTGCTACATATAATTAAACTATGGATGTCACTATCATCTTCGCCTCGGGAAACTGAAACTTTTGACTGTAAACACTTTATAGTTCCATAGATTCTCAATGAAACTACATTACAAATTGATCCATCATGGGACTAACTTTTTGTTCTGCTGCACAACCTCATGTGTAAATGTCACCATCATCTCTACCTCGGAAAATTGATACTTCTGACTATAAACACTCTATAAATCCCATAGATTCCTAATGACATTGAATTACAACATACAAAAAGACAACATTCGTAAGAAAAATCCTTGATTACTCTCTCTCAATGAGGTTACAAAGACTCTCTACAAAAGTCTCTCAACAATCTCCAATAACTCCTCTCAAAAAGCTCCTAAAAAAACATGCATAGAACAAACCCTGCATAAAACAATTATCGCGGGCTTCTATGCGCATAACCCCTGTGTGGTGCAATGGAAAAAGTATTGGGTTTATACGGCGGAGGTCGAGGGGTTGAATATTGTGCGCATCGGAAATTTAAACCATCTGAATAAATACCAATTTAATTATTTAAACCTTTTCATGACTTAACAAGGCGTACATTTTGGTGCAATGGTTGGATGCGCTGATTATATGGCCAGAGGTCATGGGTTCCAACCCATGAACCTTCCCCATTTTTCATTTGGCTACAACAAACAAATTTAAATAATAATTTGTTGGTTAACCGTATCAAGTTATATCGATGGTATGTTGGTAAAACAGTTGGTTTGTTGTGATTAGGTCAGGGGTTCGATTCCCGTGCCCAACATATTTGGATTTGATAAGGCCCTTTTAGCATGATGGAGGGTACCACATGGCACATTCTGATTAGGCCATGTGTCTGTTGGAAGGTTTACAGTTGGGAGTAAGCTTGTCATTGATGGCAAGAACAGCGATGGCAAAGATCAACATGATCAACAGCGCAGTAATAATAGAAGAGGAGGAGCAACAATGAACGTTGGATCTTTTTTAGAATCCCCGATGATCGTCAGATTTGTTTATGGACAAGAAGAACGCGCAGAAGAGGAGGACAGATCTTAGGCATCATATCTGAGTGTAAGATCTGACCATCGTTGGATCTGGGAGAACCTGCACGTTCATTAAAGAGCATGAAGAGGTGAAATGCGAAATGCTGAAATATGTTGGTCTGACTTCATTTAGGAGTTTTGTAGATCGGGACTTGAAGGCTCGAGACCCTTCATCATAAGTGGCGAAATCACGAAGTGGAAAAATCACGAAGTGCCGAAATCACAAAATCTGATATGGCGAAATGATCCTAGCTGTTGGATCAAGGAGTGATCTGGGTCGTTAGATCCAAGAGGTGAATATGGAAGACCACATCAGAAAGGACAGTCGTGGACCATTAGATCAAAAGGACGCATGGAAAAAGATCAGAGCACCACAAAGACTCCATTTCGGAGTTTCGCAGATCGGGAAATCCAAAGGAAAGAGGTTCAAACTCGCGATACGCGAGATCACGAAAAGATCTTGATCGTCAATTCACCAAGAACGTGGACCGTCGATCTGAGCTCCATCTCAGAGCTTCGCCTATCGCGACTTGGAGTAACAAGAACTTCCATCACAGGAATCAAGAGATGCGAATTCACGATAAGATCTGGACCGTCAATTCACCAAGAATGTGGACCGTCAATCTGAGCTCCATCTCGGAGCTTCGCCTATCGCGACTTGGAGTGATGAGAACCTCCATCACTGAAATAGCGAGATGCGAGATCATGAAAAGATCTTGACCGTTGATTCATCGATATCGTGGACCGTCGATCAGGGTCGATGAAGATCATGAGTTCGCAGCGCCTGTTAGCGCAGCCTGTGGTCACCACATGTGGTCACATGGAGGAAGGACCTAGTACAGATGAGCTCTGCCTCAGAATTTCGGGGATCGCATCTAGGAGTGTCGAGACACTGGATCATACAAATGTCGAAATACCGAAAAGGTGAATTGTCGGTGTAACTGGTGGTCACCGCCTGTGGTCACGTAGAGGAGGGAGCTAGAGCAACCAAGCTCCTTTTCAGAGCTCGTGACATGGAGACTCAAGATGTCTCATTGAAGAATCTTTGAATTGCAAAAGTGCGAAACAGGTAAATAAAAACAATACCCTTCACAATTAATCCAACGATGGAGGTGAACATGAGCATGATCGGAGGTTTAATATTGATCCTCACAGTGTAACTGCTAGAAACCATTGATGGTTTCTACCAGAGGATGCAAAGAGACTTTTGTGTGATTTCCATAGGAGCTAAAGAGTTACAAGGAATCTTCCAGTGGAATGAAGATGATTCGTGGAGGAAATTGATAGTTGGATGGGGGTTGGAGCTCATAACTAAAACATAAAGGATAAGCTTGACTATGCCAGAGAAGACGAAGAGTCTAAACTGCCAGAGAGGCTGAGGTATCTCAGCAGAACACCCAGTGATGTTGGACGTGTGGTGGGAACCACCAGAGAAGATGAAGAGTTGTGATGATCAAGCAGAGAACTCGAGATGTGGAGGAGATCGGCGCGGTGTGAGTATGTAGAGGTATTGCACACATTGCATGCACAAGGCGCACAGAAGCTATAAGTACACGATACAGAGAAGAGATGTAGTTGTTGTTGCTGTTGTGAGTGATGGAGGTGTAAAGAAGGAGGTGGAGTGCAGCAGTTGAAATGCACAGAAGACAAAAGGTGCATTGAAGAGGAATGGCACACAGAGTACAAAATATAGAAGAACAGAAAGTGCAAGGTATGCATGCAGGATGACAGTAAGGCAGACAGAGCAGCGAAATCTTGCAGAACATTGATGAATCTAGTAAGCCATTGTTGAACATTATATGACTGTAATAAGTTTCAGTAGAAAATATTTATAAACAAGGGTGGAAGGGAGGTGCTAGGGAGGACTAGTGTCCTCAGAGGTTCAAGTGGGTGCTTGAACATAGGGAGATGTAGCTTCCTTCTAGTTGATGCTAGAGAAACCAGGGAGTTGGTGCTTCCTTCTAGTTGGTGCTAGAGAAACCAGGGAGTTGGTGCTTCCTTCTAGTGGGTGCTAGAGAAAACGGAGAGTTGGTTCTCTTAGCAAGTTGCAACTTGTAAAACAGAGGTTGTATCCTCACATTGAGTTGGTTCTGAATTATAGATGATGTACATAACTTAAAAGAATACCTATCATTTCGAAGAAGAAGAGGTTTTCTCCCTTTATGGGTTTCCTCGTGAAAATTTGTCTCTGTGTATATCTTATGTGTGACTGATGCTCATTAGTTTATTGTCCATATGCTGTATAATGTTGATGATCACTTGAAGAAAGAATAAAAATGTATTAAAAGACTTAAAATTGTTTAAGCACAATAACAACTGATTCACCCCCCCCCCTCTCAGTTGTCTTAGTAATTTCAATAGTGTCACCTTCTAATTCAACAACTTGGAGCATAGCCAACGTACAATCATATGCCATGTCATCGCACAGTCAGCACCATGTGAATGTCATGTTAGCATGCCACACCAACTTCGTACTGCCACTTGTCACCTTCCACGTCAGTGTCGTACAGTGCCATGCCATCATTCATACAATTCCACGTTAACATCCGTACAATCCACATGTTCGTTCATATAGTGCCACATGTCATCCTTCTAGTGATGCCATGTGTCATGAATATATAGTACCACGTGTCATCCTTCTAGTGATGCCATGTGTCATGACCATATAGTACCACGTGTCATCCTTCCAATTATTCCATGTGTCATCTACCCTTTTTTCCTATTTATTTTTGTCAAAACTTTAAAAGGTCATATCTTTCTCATACAATGTTCGTTTGAGTCTGTTCAAGTTGCATTGGAAATATATCATCGAGATCTATGCAATGGATTCATTTCCATCACCATATAAGATTGTCAATTTTTTAGTGTTCTTAGATCCACCTAGATCAATGCAAATGGTATGTTTTCAACTGTCTTTATGGACAAAGGTACTGTAAAGGAGAAAAATATACCAATCACTGAATTGAATGGGAATTAGTATATTAATATTGATGTTGGGTTTGTAACAATGTTCGGGCCAACATAGATATAGCCTTGTTAAATGCAGGGATTTTGTAGGAAAGGGTGAAGCTAGAAGGCACTAGAGCCCATGCCACTACCCCGAAAGCTCATTAAGATCCCTTATCGAGTAAATTGGATTTGTGTCTCATTTCAAGAACAAGAACAAAACCTAGGAACAAGAAGAAGCAAGGTAAATTTCATTATCATTCTAATATGGTTTTGTATGACAAGTACACATGAGAATTGAAATATGGAACACATTTCTTGTAATTGATCTTGAGCAGAGTTACATGCCATTGAAGAACGAGGTGATTGTAGGGTAGTTGCACTTAGAATTGCATTGTGCACAAAATTCCCGGAGATCAAATATTCAAAAGAGTTAGAGACCAAAATTTGATTGGCACATTAAGAACCAATGTTCACTTGACATTACATTGAAAGGTAACTATTGTGTGCAAGCTACACTAACAAAGATTGAGAGTATTTGTCCAGCCTTGTTGGTTATTGACCTAATTTTTGTTTCCATTGCTAGTTGGTTTTTGTGTGCAGGATACATTGAGAAAAAATACCTTTCAACCACAAGAAGAATAGAGAAGAACATAGGAGAAAAAAGATCCTTGTAAAGGGTAGAGGAAAAAATCCTAGTAACCTTTTTGAAGGAAAAATACTATGTACAAGATTGAGATAGAGACAATATTTTTTAACTTCCGCAAGGAGATCTGTGTTGGTGAAGCGAGTGGGATATAAGCCACTTGTTTACACATCATAAGGTATCAAAGCAGTCAATTCCTTGACCTTGATGAAACTTCCATAACATTCCAAACCTCAGCATGGGTAAATAAAGTAAAGAGAGGTTTGAAGACTCAAGGGATAACAATGCTCAACTTCGAGAAGAGAACAAATTATTGAAAGAGAAGGCATGGATGTTAAAATAGAGGATAACATAGATAGAGAAGAAACTTGACACCTATGCCAAACTATTTCCATTGCTAAAGAATAAGTTTGATGAACACCAAGACTCCCTCACTGCGATCATGACAGATAAGGACAAGCATAGAATTCAACTTGTACACCTTCGAATGATGGTCATTCAATTGGATAGATAGAAAGAAGATATGCACACTCAAATGATGGATCATCTACAACAAGAGTTGGTATAGAAGGAGGAGGTCTCAAAAAATCTCCAAGAAACTATCCAAGAGCACCGAGAAGCAAGGCTACCATCCATTGCCACTTCCTCGAGTAGCACCATGGTTGAGACTAGTTTGGTAAGTTCACATTGCATAGAAATTTCTCTAGAGAAACTTGGTGAATTTGAAAAGAATACCAGAGGCATTGGCAGTTACCAGTTTTGTCAGTTTTGTGGCATGCTAGTGATGTGCCTATCTTGTGCCAGTTCCATGGTGACCCAGTTGTCTACCCTCACTAGGGTTTGAAAATGAGAAGAGATAAGTATTCAGTTCTTCATTGTTGGTTTTCTCTTATGATTAGAGCCTATTCATGGTTGTATTGGAATATTCTCTCTAAGAAAAGTTGGCTAGGTTTTTCCTTGAGTTTGGGGTTTTCCTAGGATAAATCTTTTTTTACTCTTGGGATTGTTTATCTGCTCCTTATATATTTCAGTATATGATTATCGAATGTTAAAAGAAGATAAAATGCTATGGAAAATCTAATTTTGACAAAACTAATGAAAATATAACATCGTTTCAGAGAAGGTTTCCTTAAGAACAATCTAACCATTGGAAGGAAAATATGCAGATTTTTCGCTGCATAGACCTAAACTTGTCAAGCTCATTGAGAACTTATCATAAAGTTGTTGGGGAAAATTCCATCATAGATCAACTCATCTTGACCTAGTGCACCTACTTCATCTCTCAGTTTGACCTTCCATTCAAATTAAATTTTTAGGGTTTTAGGCTTGTTGACATCTTTCTAACATTGAGCCTATTGATTCATATTTCTAACATTTTTCTCATTGATGTAATGTATTAAATTAGAAGAAGAAGTTGGATGGTGTACTTGTATATAAGATGAGGGTATTTGCAGGATACGTAGACTTGGAAAAATGACATTTATCCAAGCAATGACAGTATATTCGAAGGGATCTTAGATCTAGTGCACTCAGAAGAAGCCCAGGAGTTGAAGGAAGCAATGATGGTGTCTCCTACAATATATAACAACTCAAATGGGACAACAACAACATGACTCTAGGTTTGCATATCAGGTTTGATAGTTTATACTACTGCAACCCAAGTAAGTGTTGTAACTAGAATATAAGTCCTTATAGTTATATTATTTCTATTACTATCAAATGTTTAGGGACACTTCAATATTGTTGGTATGGCAATCATTAAGTAAATGATCATTGTTAAATATTAATGATGCACTTCTTTACAAGATAAATTGATCTCCTCTAGGATATTTTCTTGGTTGTTGACCTTGTTTCAGGCAGGTTATCTTGTAAATTCCATGGAGGTCACCATGGAAATGTTGTTTTTCTTGTTTCTTGTTCCAGACATGTCACAAGTGATAGCTCTGAGAAGGAGATACTATGACGATTGTTCCCGTTCTTGTTTTTATTATAAGAGTATTTTTCTTGTCTGTCGTTTTCCTTTTTGTTACTCTTGTTCCAGACAGGTCACAGGTGATAGATCTGAGAGGGAGATATAAGGAAGGTTGCGGGAGGCAACATATTGGATGGTATCTAGCTGAGACATGGAGCAGACTATCCTGACGTAGAGTTGTGTACACGACCACACACATCCATGTAATAAAGGAGCATAGGACGAAGTCAAAACCTTTTAGCAAGAAGGGTACTTTTGTGGGAAATAGATTATCTCATATGGATATTGATTGTAAGGAGAATAAGCCTCCAAAGATGACCGTGCATATCCCTCTAGTTCAGTTGACCACTCTTCAGATCACCGGGAAGAGTTAGTAGAGCCAGAAGTGCCTACCCAGAATCGTTGCAGTGACCAGGAAGAGACCATCTTGGTCCTGTGATACTTTGCAAGATGAAAATGGGATATAGATATATGGAATTTATAAGCCATATCATGAGGAAGAGAAGATGGATCCACTAATGGTGAGGCAGGTATCCCCACCAAGTACTAGCTCTGAAGGAGCTAGAGTTCATAGGGAGTCAACCCTCAGGATCCAATAGGGAGGAGCAACCTCCCCAAGATAGTTAATATGATATAAGAATTCAATAGGAAGTCAAAACATGCAGAGGGAGCAGATGGATCCAAGTATTATATAGAATCATAGGGAGTCAAACTTCAGAGGGAGCATGCAAACTCAGAGTGCGCCTAATCTGAGAGAGAGTCAATGGCTTAGAGAATTTCAGTCAAAAAGTATTCCTCCTCAGATTCAAATGGGAGAGATAGACATCTTCTAGGATTGAAAAACAAGTGCCACGATTTGAGTAGGCTAGATTGAAGGTTCCGAGGCTTCGAGGAGATATGAGACCTCTTGGAAGGATTCCCTTGTTTCAGTGATAGTGGAGGAAGCTAGTCAGAAGGACTAGGATATGGATTTTTCCTTGGTTCCGAGACCAGAAGGGAAGTCAGTGGTGACTTCCAAGTTGATATACAAGATCAAGCATGATGTAGATGGAAACATAGAGATGTAAAAAGATTGATTTGTGGCTAGAGGATTCTCCCAGAAAGAGGGAGAATATTATGACCAAACACTTTCTCCAGTAGCTAGAAGAAGTGTACATAGATTATCCACAAGATACATGAGAAGGAATCTCATGTCTGTATATCAAAGAAGGATTTTTACAGGCCTAAGAAGGCACCCATGGCATGATATGCCAGATCAAACAATTATTTGATGAGCTTGGGGATGGTTTCCCATTGATCATATATGTGGATGACCTGTTTCTTACAGGTGATGAGAATCTCACAGATGGTTGCAAGAGGGAACTCACTTCAGAGTTCGAGCTAAAGGATCTAGGTATTATGCATTATTTCTTGGGATTTGAGGTGTGGCAGAGACTAGATGAGATTTTCCTTAGCTAAGGAAAATATACCATTAAGATCCTGCAGAGACTCGGAATGATGGAATTGAAGTCCATGGCCACACTTATGCTGACAAATATGAAGCTCTTGAGTGATTCATCTTCATATTTGGTGGATCCCACGATGTAAAAACAATTGATCGAATCATTGATGTACCTGGTTAACACCAGGCCAGACATATGTTTTTCACTAAGCACTTTGAGTCAGTACATGGTTGAGCCTACACGTGTACACTAGATAACAACAAAACATGTGTTGAGGTACCTACATGGTACAGTTGGATATGGATTGGGATATGTCTCTGATGGAGATGTGAAGCTACAGTGTTATATAGAATCTAACTGGGTAGGGAGTGCAGTGGATTGGAAAAGAACATCAAGATGTTGCTTCAGACGTAAGTGACACTCAATACAATAGAGGCAAAGTATATAACATCCAATGTTGCAAGTCATGAAGCAGTGTGGCTTTTGAAGTTTCTTGAAGGGATATTTGATCTAGAGTTGGATCCAACTTTGATATAAAATATCATTACATCTGAGACATGGTGCATAGAGGAGCTATAGAGCTCCAATACATATCCACAGATGACAAGACAATGGACATTCTCACCAAGCCTCTGTTTAAAGTGAAGTATGAGTACTTCAAAGATAAGCTTGGCTTGACGCATAATTTTCACCCTCATTGAGAGGGAGGTCTGTTGTTTCTCCTCCTGCTAGCTAACCCCTCTGGCCAAGGGTTCCCTAGATCAGTCATGTGAGGTGACTGAGGGGCTAATGCACTTCCGGACCTGATGAGAGAAGAAACATCACACACATAGTTGTGAGGACTATGGGAGTAGCTTGATGCTACTGGATGAGACTATAACTATGGATGATGTCATGGTAGTATCTCTGTTCTACTAGTTGATTGTTGCATAGTTATAGAGACATCGACTATGACTATGGATGATGGCATGGTAGTATCTATGTGCTACTAGTTGTTTACTGCATAGTCATAGGGACTGCAGACTATGATTATGGATGATGGCATGGTAGTAGCTGTGTGCTACTAGTTGATTGCTACATAATCATAGAGACTATTGAACTATATGGTGGTAGATTTTGTAGCTACCAGTTGATTGCATGATGACTATGGTTGATGGCATGGTAGTAACTGTGTGCTACTAGTTGATTGCTGAGTAGTCATAGATTTTGTGACTATGGTTGATGGCATGGTAGTAGCTGTGTTCTACTAGTTGATTGTTGCATAGTCACATAGATCATAATTTTGGCTAATGGAATGGTAGTAGCTTAGTGCTACTAGTTGATTTCTACATAGTTATGGAGACTATTGGATTGCATGGTAGTAGTATTACAACTACTAGTGGATTGTAGATCATGAATATGGATGATGGCATGGTAATGGCTTAGTGCTACTAGTTGATTGTTGCATAGTCATGAGAGACTATTGGATAGCATGGTAGTATCTTAGTGCTACTAGTTGATTTCTGTGTATTCGTGACAACATGGTGGCAACTTTGTGCTACTAGTTGATTGTTGGAGAGAATGGTAGTAGATTAGTGCTACTAGTTGATTGTTGGAGAGCATGGTAGTAGATTAGTGCTACTAGTTGATTGCTATGTAGTCGTGACAACATGGTGGCAACTTTGTGCTGCTAGTTTATTGTTGGAGAGCATGGTAGTCGTTGTGTGCTACTAGATGATTTCCATGGAGAATACCAGATCACTTGGAAGTAGTTTTGTTTTATTATTTGATCACAACATAGTCAAGAGGAATATGGAAGTATTTGTGTACTACTAGACTATGACAATAGTTGTGTACTACTAGACAATATGGGTAGCTATGTGTTATTGGATGATTGCAACATAACCTTGGAGATCATGATAGATGATTTGAGCTACCGATGGCATGGTAGTAGTTGTGTGCTACTATCTTATTGTAGTGTAGTCATTGGACTACTAGATGAAGACATCATAGAAAGATACCTCCCTAGCTAAGAGGGAGTGTTGATGTTTTGGTAGCTACAAGAGGTATTTCCTCCTAGACAACTTTTCTTAGAGAAGAAGAATATTCCAAGAAGTCAAAGGAAGACCATTGAATAGTTGAATAACACCCTGGATAATAATAAAGTAAAATAGAAGATCACATAAGTCATGTTGACCCATGGGAATAATAATAAAGTGGAAATGTAATTTCCAGGAAGAGAAGTTGCTCCACAAAAATAATGAAGACCCAGAATAAGAAGTCATCCTCAGACAGAAGCCAAAATTAGTATAAATAAAAATATGTGTCTACTCATTTGTACAACCACACAATTCTCCTTTTTTAGTGCACACTAGGCAGTTGCAGCTCCAGCTACAACTGCAGTTTTACTATTTCTAGTTTGCAGTTCTCTTGGAGAGTGTGCCCCAATTGGTGAAGGATATTATTGGTGGTTCTTGGTGATCTCTCTAGTGCGCTACCTCTGGAAGAGTTGCAATAAATTTGTGTCATTCTTCCTAGTTGCTTCACGCTAGTTGCAGTTGCAGTAGCATTAGAAACTGCAGCTGCAACTACCAGTTGTGCCAGTTTTGTGGCGCGCTAGTCATGCACTAGTTTTGTGGTGACTTAGTTGTCTACCCTCGCTAGGGTTTGAAAAGAAGAAGAGATAAGTATTCGGTTCTTCATTTTTGGTTTGATATTTTTATTAGAGCCTATTCATGGTTGTATTGGAATATTCTCTCTAAGAAAATTTGGTTGGGTTTTTCCTCAAGTTTGGGGTTTTCCCAAGATAAATATTTTTGTCCTTTTGTGCTTGTTTATCCACTGCTTATATATTTCAGTATATGATTATTGAATGTTAAAAGAAGATAAAAATTCTATGACAAATCTAATGTTAATGAAGCTAATGAAAATCTAACACTTTTTCTTTTCATATCATGGCTTAACCAAGTTCATTAATTTAAACATATTTATTAATTTGTTTTCCTTGGATTTCTCAACTATTCTTTTAAAGCACACAACTCTGTTAAACAAATTAGAGTTTTAGAGTGAGAAGAGTGTTCCTCCTTTTCTCCTTGTTGGCTTCTACAATCTATCCCCCTTAGGATTTTCCTTCTCTATTCCTTGAGCATTCTTAGTCAATTTCATCTTGACCTTTCCTGAATGTAACAATATATTACAACACCAAAAATAACTCACAATTCAATTATGAGTCAGTGCATCATACAAATCCACCAAACAAATCAGGATTGTCAAGGTCCTATCACATGCAAGTCTTCCACTCATGCATTACATTTTAAAATGTAATCTAGGATTCTTTTATAAATAGGCTTTGCAATCCACTTTCTAGTTATTCTATGATACAATTGGTTATTGGTGGCCACCCACCTATTCCAACTAGCTCCTCTTGTCCATTTTTAGTTCAACATGTTCTTCTGTACTTCTTTGTAATTGTGGATTCTACACTTCTAGGGATGTTTGAATCCCTACACGTCTTCCAGGTGGATATTGGTGGCCTCTCACCTAATGCAATTGGATTATTTTGTATGTTTTCATGTCAACACATCTTGTTGTACTTCCAGGGCCATTTTGGAGGCCTAAACAATGTTTTTTTGGCTCGCCATAGTCAAATTGTATATGAAGTCAGAGTTTGATGTTAGAATATGTATTTCTATGAAATACCTTTCCAACAGGCTATCACGCACCTAAAACTGAGGTCGTATGCAAAAGTTATCACCCTAGGAAGTTGAGGTACCAACTTACCCATAAGTATTAAGGTAGATGATTTGTGATGGACAAGGGGTAGGCAAGAGAAGACATGACATATTGAGCCCCATTGTAGCTACACTGTGAATCAAGCATGAAGGCCTAGGATTCAACGGGAGAGGGGAAAAGAAAATGACCATGAAGACCATATTTGTGAAGGTGAAAGACATGCTAGAGTTGGCCTTCTCATCAAGAGAAAGAGAAATAGTAAGTGAAGGTGGAATCCCACTACCACCTATGCATTCTTGTGGTGGATTTAAGAAAGGAAATGATGAGAAGAGATTGAAGACTCAACTTGCACAATCACTTAGAATAAGTATCAAGCCAATCAGTCAGGGTAAGAAGAAGAAGAAGAAGAAGGCCAAGAGGTATACCTCAAACAATACATCCATGCCTTTTAAAGGATTTCATTACATGTAATCCATGTGATCTAAAACTACAAGATACCAAAACAACATGCTCATGCCCAAAACCACCATTGTTGACCTAACAACTTTGACATTATAATGGAGTATCACTGAGTCAAATTTAACCTATCATCCCCCCCTTTAAACTCGACTTGGGGTTTCCATGACGAAATCCAGCCAAACCTCCCTCAAAGTTAGTGTATCCGAGAATCCTGCATGCTCCCCCCTATCACCTAGGTCTTCATCTAAACTTTACCAGTGAAATTTCAAACGCAGGGTATGCATGCATAAGTTTATGTGACTTTTTGATTAGCTAGGTTCGTTGTGAAAACTTCAAATGTTCCCTCAATTTTGGTTTATTGGACATTGAAATTTTAGCATTTTATAACATTATTAATTTGTGGAATTTTGATAATCTATTAGTGTGAAATTCAATTCACACAAAGCTTTCAAAAAGAGTTAGAGAGAGAGAAGCAAGAAAGAGAGAAAGAATAATGAAATTGTATTACACTACATGAATAGTAGAATGAATAATGCACCTAATATATAGCCTAGTGGCTAAGTGAATGCACCATAAATAGTTGCATGGTTGAGTGAATGTGTTATAGATAGGATCTAGAGTGATCTGAAGTGTCATAGTAGTGATCAAGAATGATATGAACACTCACTAGTAGAAAACAGAGTTATCTGCCACCTAGTCTAAGTCGACTGTCAATGCAACCATTAGTTAACTAAGTTACACATGTTGAGGTGAGAAAATATCATGGATGCATGAGATATGTGCCCTCCTAGCCTCATGCATGTGATATGCACCCTCTTGGTGAGAAAAACGAGGTGAAATGCATGCATGAGTTTTCCTCCACTAGTCTAATTGAAGTCTAATTAAGTCACAATTGAAGAGGGAAGGCACCCCTATGTTTTAGAAGGCACCCTATTTTTTAGTAGATTCCCTAAACAATAGGGAATATTTGTGCAAGTGAATATTCTCATCTTCCTCAACATTAGACTAGCAAACTCAGGAAAAATAATCACTGGGTGAGTGTGTAATATCTCAACAATATTGAATTAAGAAATGAATAATATTTAATTAAATAATGAATAAAATAATCTAATCATGTGATTATTTCTTTGAATATTTTCCTAATCTATCCTATGTGATTGGCTTATTTTTGGGTGTTTTATCATTTTTTTTATGCATACACATGTGTACATATTTCACATAGTTAGAAAAAGATTTGGATTTGATATATGTATTCTAGAGGAATAGTCATATATACATTCCAATCTAATGTATGGGTAGTGTGTGAGATTTAAATTTATTTTCTTGGTATTTATTCTCCCAGCTTTTCTACAACCATGTTCGTTATTCAATCATATAGTCATGTAGTGCAACACCAACATTTGAATAGTATGGTTACATTGATGTCAATATAGTACAATGATATCAATATAATATAATGATGTTAACATAATACAAATATACAAACAATAATTATTTTGGCATGTGTTCATAGGTCTCATGTAGAGAATAAGTCTAGTTGCTAGTGGAAAGCACACAACCTCTTTAGAGGTATCTCAACGATGACCATAAGGGAATTGGCTTTCTGATGGATTTTTTGGTCCTAGAGTATGGGACGAGTTTTCTTATGATTGTCTAAGAGATCATCTTCCTCACAAGTAAAGAAAATGTTTAATATCCCAAAGTCAAGAATCATGTGGCAAGAGTGGAATTGTGTGCCCTTATGGACCATTATTGGGTTATTTCAAGTGGCCAAGTTTTTTCTACACACAAAAATGTAGTTGCACGTCGAAGTCTTGAGATTATATCAACAATATTTCTTTGGTCCTCTTCTTGATTGCTTCATAATAGTTCTTGGCCATTTATCTTGTTTAATGCTCGATGTCATGATTTCTCACAGTTTCTTGGAGACCATTGTTGCTATTTTTATTTTTAATTTTGTTTCAGTGAAATTTCAGTTATACGAGAGGAGTTAAATGAACCAAGAATAATAGATAAATTCTAATGAGCATTTGATTGTTCAAGAAAGGAATCTAAGTATTTGATCATTATTACTCTACAATACTTTGTCTTATGTATTCCACTGTTGGATTACTGAGAGGGGGGGTGAATCAGTAATAGATCAATAATAATCCTTTTTAACCATATAATACAAGTGTTATATCAATGTATAATTATCATCTTATAACTGTAGAGTAAATAAGCAATGAACAAATGAACAATCATACACATACACAGTACACCAGTGTTTTACGTGGAAACCCAAAGCGGGAGAAAACCACATAATTCTTTATCTTATATGTCTTGAAGAATTACATTCATTGGAAGTACCAACTTCCTTTGTTTTCCAGCTGTAACTGGAAGGAGGTTCCAACTCCCTAGTTTCCCAGGCTACAACCTGAGGGAAGCTCCAACTCCCCAATTCTCTGGCTACAACCAGAAGGAGGGTACAACTCCCTATGTTCTCCGTCTACAACCGGAAGGTGGCTACAACCACCTATCCTTGCCCTGTCCAACCGCCCTGAAGTAAAAGTAGAATGATGGAACCACTGTCACACTATCACTGTGAGATATACCGCTGTAAACATGTACCAATAAACTTGAACCATGCATAAACCTGTACCTCAACCTGTAATCGACCTATACCATAAACAAGTGCAACAACCATGCAACAACCTATACCAAACAATCTGTAGTCAACCTGTACCATAAACAAGTGCATCAACCATGCACCAACCTGTACCAGACAATCTGTAATCAACCTGTACCATAAACAAGTGCAACTAAACATGTACCAAGTATGTACCAATCATGTGTCAAGTACTCATCAACTATGAATCATCAATATGTACCAACATCATCAACTATACACCTCATGTATGTGCCAACTCATCAACTACTTGTCTCAAGCATGTAACCAACTTGTACCTCAACCAAAAGCCCTCATCAATTTCATCATCCAAATATGATTTGTAACTCTGTAATAGACCTGGTGTATATGATCACATACCTGCAAACATTCCTTAACTTTAACAACAAGAGACTAGCATTTTCATCAAACGTTTCTTTAGTCTCACAAGACTAGTTTTGGATTAGTCAACAACCCTAACTTGAAATAATCATAACTTTGTACCTGTAATGAATAAAGATCTGAAAATGATATACAATTTTCTTCGATGTTTTTTATGCAATTCCTCCAGGTGTCACTACTTGGAACCTCTCAGAAAAGTATTTATGGAAAAAATGGCACACCTTGCTGAATTTTGGCTTATTCTAGAGAGCGACCTTGTAGAGCATGCCCCACACGAAGTATTTGTTGAATTGATATGAAAATGTTACAAAGAATACTAAAGACTGTACTATAACCAACACATTTATTCTTACTGAATTTTGATCTTTTATGAATAAGTTATGATGTTGTTACCCAAAACACCTATTTTTGACTAGTTTAAGGACTAGCCACAAACCCTATTTTCCACGGAGTGTAACTCGAATAATACAATGACCCACAAGCTGAATTTTTTACCACAGATACTTGGATATGTTTCCTCAATTTCATAGCAATTTCACGGTCTCAATCATTCTAGAAAATAAGTTATTTCAAAAATGGTGATATGACCTGAAAACAACATACCTTAGAAAGCATCATCAAAAAATTTATCCTTCCTTGAATTTTGACCTTATTTTCTTCACTTTCCTGAGAAATTTGGCTTAGATATCCTTTGTTACCTCAGACACCTATAGGTATTCAATATTCTCAAGTTTGATTTAAATGAGAGAGCCTTGCCTCTTATTTATACTCTCCAAGTAGCTTCCTTAAAAAAATCTTCTAGGTCACTTTGCCCACTTTCCTTATTTTAGGGTTAACCCACTTCTAAATTCTTCATTAAATTTATTGTTTAAATAATTGATTTTGTATTCACTTTGAATTATAGTGCACTCATCACTTCACTTTATTATTTACCTTTAAAAACTCTTAAACCACTTTGACTACTTTGACCTTTTGGGGCTTCTAGATGACATATGAGGGTCCTCCAACTTTGTAAGGCCATAACTCTCAAACCATGAGGAGTTATGTGACATTACACATACCACCAGAAATGGAATGACATGTACTATCCATATATAATAGTATTACCTTCAAATATAGAAAAAATCACACCGTTATCCATCAAACAAACTTGGGTCCATTATTTAAACCTAGGTTCTCCAACTTCACATGGTCATAACTCTCTAACCATGAGGAGTTATGTGACATTCCAAATACCACCAGAAATGGCATGACAAGCACTATCCATCAAGGATATTTTCCTTGACAAATTCATTGTTTTGCATCTCATTATTCCACAATTAAGCATGGATTCTCTTACTCCGTAAAGTGTCTTCCCATGAGGGATTTCACCATAAGGGGACCACTTTGGAGTTCATCCATCTTTACTTCTTATCAACCACAAAAAGACAATAGTGAGTCATATATACATCAAACAATATTGGGTCCATTACCCAAACCTTTGTGTTGCGGGGCTTTCTTCAAGAGTTGACATCAATGACAACCAACCTTAATCAATAATCAAGCCCCCTTTGGCATTGATGGAAACACTCAACTGCAATACCGAAATCATATCACCTATGATCCCCTTGGAACCATTCCTCTGTTCTCTTCATCTGATAAATCTGCTCCCCTGGAACCATGCCTCTGTCCTCTGCATCTGATAAATCTCTCCCCCTTTGTCATCAATGTCAAAGGTATCTTTCCATATGGGGTTTCTCCCCTTGACTTAACTGTCCTCTTATGGTGCTTCCTCATGTACATCTAATCCATATAATATAATCATTCAAAAAGAATTCATTTTGGAGTGGAAATAACTCCAAGTCTTTGGCGAAGATATTCAAAGGCTTCTCGTGGAAGTGGTTGTGTAAAGATGTCTGCCACTTGGTCTTTTGTGCCCACATACTCAACTCTGATGTTATTTTCTGCAACCTACTCCCATAGAAAGTGATACTTGATTGGAATGTGCTTCATCTTGGAGTGCATCACCGGGTTCTTCAAGATATTGATGGTGCATGTATTATCACAATATATTGGAATGGGCTCATCATACTCAACCTGTATATCTGTCAGAGTTTGTTTCATCCAAAGTACCTGTGTACAACATGATGCTGCTAACATATACTCTGCCTTGGCTATAGATAAAGATACTGATGATTGTTTCTTACTTAGCCATGATACTAAACACTCACCCAAGTAGAACGATGCTCCACTAGTGCTTCATTGGTCATCAATACAACCTGCCCAATCTGCATATGTGTAGGCAATAAGTGATAGATCCTTTCCTTTTGGATGCCATAATCCAAATGCTTATGTTTCTTTGAGATATCTGAAAATCCTCTTCACTGCTAATACATGTGATTCCTTTGGTGCTGCTTGAAATCGTGCCACTTGTCCAACTGTCTGCATAACATTTGGTCTGGATGTTGTCACATATAGTAGGCTGCCAATCATTGACATGTATTTCCTCTGATCTGTAGACTTCGAATCATCATATTTTCTTAACTTGCAACTGGTTTGCATAGGAGTGGTAACTGGTTTGCAATCTTCCATTCCGAATGTATTTATCATTTCTCTGATATACTTAGTTTGAGAAATATAAATTCCTTGGTTTATTTGATGTATATGAAGACACAAAAAGAAGGACAGTCCTCCAAGTAATGACATTTCAAATTCATTCTGCATATCCTTTGCAAATTTCTTGATGTAGAGGTTGTTTTTTATGCTTCTTTTCCATAGTTCGTAGGGAGTTTTGTCATTGTTGTTTATGAGCATTAATCTGTTTTGAATGTGAACTGATCTATGCATTGTATGTGTCCAAAAAATATCTGTCAATTTGGAATCCATTAGCATTGTTCGAGCCATTTCCTGTGTAATTATCATCCATTATGATAATGCTCCTTTTTCTTTGAACCACTCTCTGAACCAATCTATGAATCCATGCTCTCATCTTTATCATATATCTGTCCAAACCTACTAAGTGTTCTTATGAATCCATCTTTGTCCATACTTTCAAAAACTCTACTTGTGCAATTGTCCATAATGCTGACCCATTTATCACTATACTATCATAAAGTCTTGATTAATCTATCAAACCATACTTCTACTAACTGATTGCTCTGAATCTGTCTTCTCAAACTCTGCAAGTTGCTCGAAGGATGGTTCTTTGGTCTATCACAACTATCACATAGACTCCCCCTGTCTAATATTCATATTACTTGGGAGTCTCTAATCCGGATGGCTCAGAACAATTCCTACTCTGATGTGTATTCATCATCATCTTCATTGGTAGATTCATTATCTCTCTGAGCTCTGACTTCTTTCTTTCTGTTTTTGGATTCATCTTTCACTATAGTGCCTGAAAGTACAATCTCTTGAACATGTTCCTTATTTTCCTGTCCTTCCTTTCTTTCAGTTATTTTCCAAACCTTTATGTATCTGACATCTTTCCTTTTCTCTGTAGAATTTTCTTCATCTTGTTTTATTGCCAATTTTGCGATCTCTAGTACCTGGTCTTTGTTCACCTGTTCTTCATGTTTTCTGATCCATACTTTCTTATATATGATATCAATATTCTCTTTCATGGAAGTATCGATCATGCTTCTACAATCACTGGCTATGTGTCCATAGTTATGACATTTGTAACACTCAATGTTATGTGTGACCACATAGGCACTTCTTGCTTGAACATTTCTTTTATAATCCTTGCAATATGCAACATTATGTCCAAAGTTAGTACAATAAAAACAATTACCATAAAATAAATTTGCATACCTGGGAGTGAATGATCTTATTTGTGGCATAGTCCTTCTAAATTTTTGCCTTACTGATCATGATCATGATTGAAGCTTCTTTGTGGCTTGAACATGGATGGTCTTCTTGAAGATGTGTCTTCAATAGTTTTCTTAGATTCTGGTTGACCATGATTCCTTCCTTTGAGTACTTCTACATAACTCTTTTTATTTTCTTCATTCTTCTTTTCTAGCAACCTAGAGTGCTTCTCTTCATTCTCTATAACTGATGTGGATCTTTCTATCTCTTCAATGTTCTTGTTGAGCTTGACGATTTTACTTCTCAATGTGACAACTTCTTCTTCAAGCTTCTCAACCTCTTCTTCTTTCTTCATTATCTGAGACTTCATGACTTCTTCTGTTCTTTTCGCTTCTTCAAGATGAATCTTTCTGTCTTCTTCTAGCTGAGTTCTTAAGTTGTCAATGACCTGTTGGGCTTCTTCAAAATTGTGAACACTTTCCTTTTGTTTCATCAATTCTTTCTTGAGTGAATTATTTTCTTCTCTTAGTTCATCTAAAGAACTAATCAATTCTTCTTTATAATTTCCTTCCTTTTCAATTAGTTTTTATATCTCATTTCCTTCATGGCATTCTATTTCAATATCTCAACGTTTTTCACAATTAAAATAAAACAACATACCTCTGGTGATTATGTACACTTCATCTTCTGAATCTGCTTGACATGGTGAACATAATTCTTCTTGAGTTGTATCTGCATCTTCTTTGACATTTTATGAATCTATGATGGGTGAAGAATATATGTCATGTAACTTATCCCAAAGTTCTTTTGTTGATGAAAATTTACCAACCTTTTTTCTCTTACCGGATTAGGTAATCCTTCCCAGATGAAATCCAATGCTATTTTGTTATTCTTCCTCAATTCCTTCTTGGTTGCAGTCTTTTCCCTTTTTGAACTATCATATCCTGTAACAAATGATAGCCAAATATAATGTCCTTGTTCCTATAAAAATACTTTCGTCTGTATGCTCCACATCTCATACTTAAAACCATTCTGACCATTAAATATCAGTACTCCATTCTCAGAATAATCCATGATCTCCTTCCAGTGGTTAAACTATTTCCTGAAGGAACCTGCTCTGATTCCAATTGTTGGATTATTGAGAGGGGGGGTTGAATCAGTAATAGAGCAATAATAATCCTTTTTAACCATATAATCCAAGTGTTATATCAATGTATCATTATCATCCAATAACTACAGAGTAAATAAGCAATGAATAAATGAACAATCATACACAGTACACCAGTGTTTTACGTGGAAACCCAAAGTGGGAGAAAACCACATAATGTTTTATCTTATATGTCTTGAAGAATTACATTCATTGGAAGCACCAACTTCCTTTGTTTTCCAGCTGCAACTGGAAGGAGGCTCCAACCCCTTAGTTTCTCAAACTACAACCTGAGGGAAGCTCCAACTCCCCAATTCTCTGGCTACAACCAGAAGGATACTACAACCCCTTATATTCTCCAGCTACAACCGGAAGGTGGCTACAACCACATATCCTTGCCCCGTCCAACCGCCCTAAAGTAAAAGTAGAATGATGGAACCACTGTCACACTGTCACTGTGAGATATACCGATGTAAACATGTACCAATAAACTTGAAACATGCATCAACCTGTACCTCAACCTGTAATCAACATATACCATAAGCAAGTGCATCAACCATGCACCAACCTGTACCAAACAGTCTGTAATCAACCTGTACCATAAACAAGTGCGTCAACCATGCACCAACCAATACTAAACAATTTGTAATCAACCTGTACCATAAACAAGTGAAACCAACCATGTACCAAGTATGTACCAATAATGTGTCAAGTACTCATCAACTATGACTCATCAATATGTACCAACATCATCAACTATACACCTCATGTATGTGCCAACTCATCAACTACTTGTCTCCAGCATGTACCCAACTTGTACCTCAACCAAAATCCCTCATCAATTTCACCATCCAAATATTATTTGTAACTCTGTAATAGACCTGTTGTATATGATCACATAACTGCAAACCTTCCTTAACTTTAACAACAAGAGACTAGCATTTTCATCAAATGTTTCTTTAGTCTCACAAGACTGGTTTTGGATTAGTCAACAACCCTAACTTGAAATAATCATAACTTTGTACCTGTAATGAATAAATATTTGAAACTGATACACAACATTCTTCAGTTTTTTTTATGCAATTCCTCCAGATGTCAATACTTGGAACCTCTCAGAAAATGAGTTATGGAAAAAAATGGCACACCTTTCTAAATTTTGGATTATTCTAGAGACAGACCTTGTAGAGCGTGCCCCGCATGAAATATTTGTTGAATTTATATGAAACTGTTACGAAGAATACTAAATAATGTACTCTAACCAACACATTTGGTCTTACTAAATTTGGATCTGTTATGAATAAGTTATGATGTTTTTACCTGAAACACCTGTTTTTGACTAGTTTCAGGACTAGCTACAAACCCTATTTTCCATGGAGTGTAACTCCAAAACTACAACGAACCACAAGCTAAATTTTTTACCACAGATACTTGGATATGTTTCATCAATGGAATAGCAATTTTATGGTCTGAATCATTCTAGAATATAATTTATTGTGAAAATGGTGAGATGACCAGAAAACAACATACCTTAGAAAGAATCATCAAAAGAATTTATCCTTCCTTGAATTCCGGCCTTATTTTCTTCACTTTCCTCAAAAATTTGGCTTATATATCTTTTCGTTACCTCAGACACCTATAGGTATTCAATATTCTCAAGTGTGATTTAAATGAGAGAGCCTTGCCTCTTATTTATACTCTCCAAGTAGCTTCCTTAAAAACATCTTCTAGGTCACTTTGCCCACTTTCCTTATTTTAGGGTTAA
>ML776668.1:468313-513985 GCA_009831015.1 Picea engelmannii
TGAATTATAGTGCACTCATCACTTCACTTTATTATTTACCTTTAAAAAATCTTAAACCACTTTGACTACTTTGACCTTTTGGGGCTTCTAGATGACATATGAGGGTCCTCCAACTTCGTAAAGCCATAACTCTCAAACCGTGATGAGTTATGTGACGTTCCACATACCACCAAAAATGGAATGACATGTACTATCCATATAGAATAGTTTTACCTTCAAATATAGAAAAAATAGCACCGTTATCCATCGAACAAACTTGGGTCCATTACCCAAACCTGGGTTCTCCAACTTCACATGGTCATAACTCTCTAACCGTGAGGAGTTATGTGATGTTCCACATACCACCAGAAATTGCATGAAAGGAACTATCCATATAGGGTAGTTACCTTGACAAATTCACTGTCCTTCATCTCATTATTCCACAATTAAGCATGGGTTCTCTTACTTCGCAAAGTGTCTTCCCATGAGGGCTTTCACCATAAGGGGACCACTTTGGAGTTCATCCATCTTTACTTCTTATCAACCATGAAAAGACAATAATGAGTCATATTTACATAAAACAATATTGGGTCCATTACCAAAACCTTTGTGTTGCAGGGCTTTCTTCAAGGGTTGACATCAATGACAACCAACCTTAATAAACAACCACAATATTGGAAACTTTGTAATTTAAAAATTTCAATTCAAATATTTAATTGGGTTTCCTAGAGTCAATTTCACCACATGTTTGGAGCACTATGATCAATAAGTCCTCCCTTTATCATGTGTATGAATTTATATATGCTTTCACCTTTTATCTTCCTCTGAAATTTCAACCAAAATATAATATATCTTGAGATCATTCAAATACATTTTTACTTAAACTATCACCATTTCTTTAATAAAAAACCTAAGACAGAAGTATATTATGTGTGACTCATGTTGATTTTCAACATGCTCTCATACCATGCTGAAATTTCCTATATCGACACCTAGGTATCTTGTTATCTAGTGATTTCCTTGTTGTAAATCAAATTAGCAACTCACAAAATAACATACACTTGTTGGAATAATCAACTCAAATTAGCAGAAGAAATACTGAAAACCAAAATCTCAAACACAATACACAAAGATATTGTATCCATAAACTAAGATTATCATTCAAATAAATTCATAGCTTACAAGGGCTCCTTTATTGGGAAAATGGCCCAATTAAAAAAGAGATAAAGTACATCAAAACCTGACTAGGTTATCTTTGCCAAACTGCCCATCACTTTTGCAATGTTGTTGTATGAACTTGTACAATGGGACCTGTACACCGATACTCGTGTTGTATTGTGTGGCTTGTAACATAATACTTGCGCTATCTGTGCAACTTGTACATTGATAATCACGATGTCCACACTGTTGATATTTTGATGTAACTACATAAGATATTCTTTTGTATTTGTATTGGTCAAATCTCGAGAAGGTTATTGTAATATTATTGTATAAATCGGCTCGAAGGAAATTATTATTTTATTGTTACCCTTATTGTAAAAGTAAAAATGGCCCCACTTAAGATTGCGTTTTTTCGGGAGTCAAGTTATGTGTATAAATAGAGGTCGAGTTCCTCTCATTTGTATACACACACAACTCATCTTGTCTTGTGTATTTGGAGCATAGAAAAGGAGGTCTAGCACATGAGGTCTTAGTTTCTTGGTCTTTGGTATCTTAGTCTTGGTCTATTTTTGGAGAGTTATAACATGACATTGTACTAGTTGAAGGAATATATACTGAAGAATTGATTTTTGGGTTTTCACCCCCACGAGGGTTTCCCAGGATATATCTCGTGTTCTGTGATTTTTTATCTTTCAATGATCCTATTACATGCAATTGTTAATTAATGTTAAAGAAGATAAATGTAACTTATAAAATTATAACATGGTATCAGAGCAAGCCTAAATAGAAGACAATTCATAGATATAGAAGACAAAATGAGTCGTTTTATTAATAGGAGTGGTTGTCGAAAGAGACAAGACCACCAACAAGTGCACCCTAGTGGAGCACATCTTTTCCCTGGATCATATCTTAAGAATCCAGAATTTGTGATTTAGGGGCAGGATGACTACAGAAACCAATATTGATGAGAAGATGGAGGGAGCTGACAAATTCAAATCTTGGAGGTACAAAGTATCCCTCCTCCTAGAAGAACATTATTTAGAGAAGTTCACTAAAGAAGAGGTTTCAAAACTAGAGGGAGATGAGGCTAAAGAAAATCACAAGAAGGATATGGTCAAAACAAAGAGGATTATTGCAAACTCCATTAAGGACCATCTTATTCATCACATATCTTCATTATACACTCCAAAAGAGATGATGGATGTCTTAATCCGAATGTTTGAAGGAAACAACATCAACCAAAAAATGACCTTGAGAACTCGGTTAAAGAGCATGAGCATGCAAAATTCAGAAACCATCTACTCTTACTTCTCAAGAGTGAACCAGATCAAGGAGTAGATAGAATCCATTGGTGATATAGTGAATGGAGAAGAAATGGTGATGACCACCTTGAATGGCCTCCCAAGGTCATGGGATTCATTTATTCAAGGGATATGATTAAGAAGGAAGCTACCCAATTTCAATAGGCTATGGGAAGATTGCAACCAAGAAGAAGCAAGGACGGTAGCAAGAGAAGAGAACATGATAGATGATGATCAAGCCCTAGCCACTTGTTGATGGGTCCTAAGTCCCTTGATTCAACAAAAGGAGCCAAACCCACTACCGAGGCCCAATTAGACTCTGCAGCGTTTAATAGTGGAATGGTTCTCCAGATCTTGCGATCGGAGCAATTTATCGATGGGCTTTATGTTTTCTTGTGAAGGCTCTTCCTTCAGTTCTAACTATCTCTTTTTGTATTTTCTCTTGGGTGGGACCGATATGAGATGTAAGCCAGTATAAACCAAAATAGAATTAAGCTTAACTACTAGGGAAGAGGTTGAACTTGGGATAACCCGTTGCTCAAGTATGCAGATGAGAATTTTACACCACAGGCCTAGTACTAATACATTAACTATGTGAGCATCCAATTACTTTCTGAGAAACTAATTACCATAAAGAAAACACATATGCGATAAGACAATGGAAAGAAAAATAATTCACCTACTTAATCATCCATCACATAATAACACCACGATTCATCCTCATCATTAAAGTAAATAACAACAAAATATTGCACCAAATAACTTGACAATAGATTAAATAGCTCTTACTCATTACAACATCATTCATGAAATGAGATAGGAAATAGTTCTTCTCCACGTCCAATCACATGCATTTTATGAAAATAACTTTGTCTTTGGTCCAGAAGGACTTCTAAATTCAAAGGGAGCTTCAAATAATTCTTAACAACTAGAAAGAAAGAGTTCTTGCAACAACCATCGACCCTTAACTAATTGGTCGATGTTCTTATTTATAACATAAAACTCAACTGAAAATAACGGCTAAGTGTAGTTTAAACAAAACAAAATCCGCCACATGGCATCTTCTTCTAACAGTTTCTTTAATAGTCAACTCAAGATATCCCTTCGAAAGGGTGACTTTTCTCATACTCCAACCAACTGATAAACAACTCATCGCAAGTTTGGGCCCATGGAAATCTGTGTTGCTCCATCGGAGCTGCATAAATTCCTCTGACCTCCACCGCATGCGCTCGGTACTTCACTATATTGGTGTTTAACTGATGTATCACATTCTGAGATCTAATCGAATGTTCCATAAATCTTTGCACTTGTCCTGGCGTTATGTCGGTCACCTTCACTGGCTCTTCGACCCATAATAAATCTTGCTTGGTATGCGATTCGATTATGTTGCACAAGTCGACGAAGTTGTTGGGGTTGCTGAACTTGGGGAGTTTGATATCCTTTATTTCTTTGTTAATTTCCCCCCAATGTTTCTCGTATTTGGCCCATTGTTCTTGAATTTATAGGTGTGGTTCTTGAGACATCTTAGCCCAATACTCAACTAATCGCTTCATGCGATCAAGACTACTTTTTCCCAGCACCCAGATGTCGTGTTCTTCTTTATCTCAACCCTATTGAACTGCATCAATGTATTCAAGTCTCTCTATGGCTTGTTGCACCCTTTCATGCCACCACTCCATATCCTTGCACGTTGTGAGTGCCATAAGAGTGTCTTCCTGGAGCACAGTTATCTTTTCAGTAAAAAGGTGCCTCTCTTTTTTGAATTGGTTGTAAGCTTCTTCGAACTCGCTTCTCAGGTATATCGTGGTCTGAGTGGCGCCCTGAGAGTATTCTTCTAGGTGGTGCAAATGTTCTAGTTCCTTCAGGGTGGTGGCTAGCTCATTTTCATCTCGTTTGGCTCTGTCTAGGGTGGCATCTGAGAGCGCCATCCCCACGCCGAGGAGCTCGGATGTTCTGGCATTTTCTGTGTTTATCAAGTTTTCCTCTGTAATGATGAGGAGGGAGCAATCCAACGTGATCCTCATTTTATTTATGGTTCTCTGGACGATGGACTTCCTCTTTCAATCGTAGGAGATTGCATAAATATCGGTTACCTCGTCTACAGGTTTAGGAATCTGTTGATAACCCTATGTGAGTGTGCTTCCCAAATTTCTGGTGGTGTATATTTGTTCAAGATTGGGTTCTTGAACTTTCTCATTGTGCTCTGAAGGCCCATCCTCTGTCTATCACTTGTTGGGGATATGAGTATCAAGTGGAATAGAGGTGCCGGGAAAAGACTCGATACTTAATTTTTCATCAGTATTTGAAACGTCGATTTCCTTTTGCGGGGATCCTTCCTTTGGCTCATATGGTTCTGACTTGTCCTTCAGATTGTCTGCTTGGGTTTCTGGCACATCGAGCTTCTTTGTGTCAGGAAAATTTTCAGTTTCTATTACCTTTCGTGGGATCTCCTGGGTTTGGACCTCGGGAGTAGGAGAAGAAGTCTTCTCAGGTCCCTTTTCTTCTTGGACACGCACAGGGGTCCTGCGAGATGCCTTCAGGCTTCATCATCACTATATATATTTATAAACTCGCTTAAAGGATTAGGCATCCTTGTATCTACTGATACCCGACCTGTCTCTAGTTGAGTCATCACACCTATCACTGATCTAGTCGGTGGCATTGTGGATTCAGGGTTATCTGACCCGTTGATGTTATCAAGGTTCATGAAATCAGGGTCGTTTGGCCTCATCGAGATTTCTTCTGGGCTATCGTTTGGAAGCCTTGGCAACCTGATGAGGTCCGAGTTATCCCATATCCACTTCATTATGTATTGGGCATGTTGATACATGAGTCCCCCCATCCCCCACACAACTTGAACCTCAGAGAAATTCCTATCTTGTACCGGGGTTACTTGGGGAATCTCTGCTATTTCAATGGCTTCTTGAGGAGTTTCCACTGCTTCGACTGATTCGGGTGCTATCCTTTCTTCGTTGGCCCTGAGGATTTATTGAGCCAATTGTTCCAAGATTGTTTCTTGCTCATCCCAAATCATGGCCTTAAAACTAGTTTCTTTAGGGTCAGCCATCCTTGCCACCACCTCATCCCAGCTTTGAGCATTTTTGGTGAAGATCTCATCCTCAAACCTGTCATGGGCATATGTCCAGCAGGATGATACCTGTGACGGGTGATTTAGTACCAGACCCTTGGGGTCATGCTTGTGAAAACGACCAGTTTGGAATTAGAATTCCAATTGGCATAACCCTTCTTGCTTGGCCTGCGCGGTGTTCTTTACCATGTAGAAACCACTATGAAACCCATAGGGTATGAAGGCCATCTTCTTATCCTTTACCAAAGTAGCATTATAACCTTGCAGGATGGTATGATAACAAATTTCCCATACTACTAGTTGATCGGGGACATATACAGGTAAAAGATGGGGTGCTTTTGTGGCACTGAAAAGACTGATGTAAGTATCGTGCTCATCCAAATACCAATGTCCAACTTTCGATACAACCTTTTTGGCTTCATCCAACATCCTTGGGCACTCTTTCTTGAACAATAAGAAATAAATACGTGCGATAAACCGATCGCAGATGAGAGAGTAGGATTTCTTGTGCATGTTCTCCCACAAGATGCCAAAATACACATGGACCGCGAGCTCTAATGTGTGCCAGCTCAAGTTCATTCCGGTAAAGACATTTCTGGCACAAATGACGTCCAATAGATAAGAAGACATATAGAAGGATGGGGTTTCTCCCTCTTTCGGTGTTTGAGCCTGTCGTATGCAAGTGCTTAGTTGTTTGGAGATGATGGCACCCCAATTAAAACCTATTCTGAAAATGGCTACCGTATAAGCTAGAGGCATCCAAGCCTCTGAAACCTAGAGAAATATTTCTCCCCATGCAATCGTCAAAGGAGGGCCATCAGATATATGTATGGATCCCTCAGGTTAGCAGTCGGGTACCAACACAAGGTCCGATTGGTGAACTTTATATCCTCTCTCCACCACGATGCCATCGCCTTGCTGGTGTCATTTTTCTCATAGAATCTTACAACAAAATTGGTGTTTAGTCGTTCTTCCAGCTCTCTGAGCTTGTAGTAATTATGCAAATCCACTTGGAGGAAAACCCCGACACACTCGTCGTTGTCGTCATTAATCAAACATCTTTGCATGTCAATGTGATCGATAATCCATTTCAGGAGTTCGATGCAGGGGAATACTGGAGTCCTGCTCGCCACCATGTGCAGATACACCTTTCAAACATTCGGGAGGACTTCATCGTCGAGTCTTCTCGTATCAGGATCGTTGTGGGGGGTATTTTCGGGGAATTTCTCCCGCTTGATTTTCTTGAAAAGTTCTTCCCAGCGTGAGAATATTGTCTTGGTCCCAATGTTCACCTCAGTTCCTTGAAAGGCCAGGGATTGAACGAAGACCTTCTTGGTTTCTGTTTTGATGACGGGCACTGGCTTTGGAGAAAATTCCAATTGTCTTGCAACCGCCGGGGAGGAACCTTCTCCCACCTCTGGTTCTTGTAGCTTTGGTTCTCTTGGAGATTTCCTGGTGGTGGGTTTCTCCGGAGGCATCGTTCCTGCAACTGAAAATGATCCTTTAGGCAAGTGTAAAGAGTAACATTGGATAAAAAAATGTATGAAATGAAGCATAAAACATCTGTAGACCGGTACATACCTATAATGCTTGCTAAATTTTTGTTTAATACTCACTAGACCTTGGAAGCTATCCCTAGACTGCTCGTCTCGCTCCTCTGGATGTTTCAAACTCCTTCGCACATAGAATAACCTTGTTTACAATGACTCAAAAGAATATAACGGGAGATATCCTACTAGTCGTATCAACCAGTTAATACGAGTAATGGGTGAAATTCAAAACAATTTACCGCCGAATCTCTGTAAATAAATTCTATGAGGGTTGACGGCATAGACGCGGAGGGAGATGCACTGTATCGGTAGGTTCAAATGGTCCTTTTGATTTGTGCACAAATTAGCAACTAAAGCAAGATTTTGAAATTAATTGACCCTTCAAATGCGTCGTATATAGCGTATCTTAGAGCTAACACGTCCCATCGTGTCGTTTTCTTAGTGGGCGGATCGGGAATCGACGATATCCTTATGCATGTTTCCGTCGGTATCATCCTGAGAAAACTTCTGACGCCGACAAATTTCATCGTACGATGTTGACGTGGTAAAACTGGTTCGAGGTGGGACGTGGGTTTCAGGAGCTAGTAACGACTCCAAGGAAAACTAGATCTTATGTCCGATCACTCAGGAAATGACAGATGGAAACAGAGGACAGGTGGTTTGACCGTATATCTCAGTCGGAGTCGTGTCTTTCAACAGAAGATGTGCATTAAAATAAACCCAAGATTGTCGAGGCCGAAAGGCATTGGGGTCGATGATCGGGGGTTGACTTATCACGTCGTCCATGGGCTATCGTTATAAAAACTTGTCGATAACAGAAGTTATCGAGGATCGACTCTCAGAGATAGTTCCATCGTGTAGTTCCTTTGTGGGTTATCATACTCGAAAACCCCCGATGCCGAAAACGTTTTTGAAGTCAGTGATCGTTGATATCACTTCATTCTTTGCGAGCCCTTACTCTCTTAGTATTTCGTCGATGCTTAAGGGATTGGTCATCGACGATATCCTCGGTGATTCTTGTCGTGAAATAAATCTTGCGTCTGTCGATGCCGACAAATATCGAGACTCGATAACTTTGGTTCTCTCTAGCGTTTTTTTTCACGCTTAATCCTTCCCGATGCCGAATTCCTTAAGCGCATCGGGGAAAGTTTTGGCTGTCAATTCTCTAATTTAGATATTAGTATTTTAATTTAACGATGATTTTCACATGCTCAAGAAATTTTTTAAAGACTAAAATGAGATTGGAAATGGTAAGCAAACGCAACATTTTCCACAATGAAGATGAATCAAGCAGTTCAAAAGATCAAGTGGTACACAAAAATTAAAACTTGACATAGGATTTTTAGGGTGTGTTGAGTGCTCAACATTGCCCACACCAGGAAAGGAAAGAGAACGAAATAACTCTCCTCCCCCGAGAAGTTTTAGAAGGGTCGAAGAAATAACCCAAATATCATATGTTTATGTTGTCAAAAAATGCGACACATTTCTATGAATTGTTCCCTCATTCAAAGACAAAGGGAAAAGAAAGGAGGTAAAAGGCATCATGTTCATAAAACTGAAGATGATGAGCCACCCAAGAAGGTTGCAAATGAAGATGAATCAAGTGATGGGGAGTATGTTCTTATCTCATCCCTTACAAGAACTGTCACTCATGGAAGTGATATTTGGTTGGTGGACAATGGTGCTTCCAAGCACATGAAAGGTTATAAAGAATCCTTGTCTAACCTTACTCATAAGGATTCACCGCACAAGGTGAAATTGGGAGATGACTATCACTATCCAATCAAAGGAGTAGGAGAAGCCTCCTACAAGTTAGACTTAGGAAATCCAATGAAGATGAAGGAAGTTCTCTATGTTCCTAGATTGAAGAAGAACCTTCTCTCGATTTCAGCATTGGATGAGAAGGGTTAAAGAGTTGCATTTGTTGATGGACAAGTTCTTATGTGGAATAGAGGGAAGACTTTTGATGATGTTGTGGTGATTGGAGTTCAAGAGGGAGGACTCTACAAATTGTAAGGGTGATCAAATTCAGCATTAATTCATGACACTGTGAATCCCAGTGAATTATGGCATATGAGATGTTCTCACCTACATTACAATGTCATACCGAGTGTGAGCAAGATGGTGACGAGACTACCAAAGATCCAGGAAAAACCAGACGTCGTGTGAAAAGGTTACACACAAGTCAAGAACGTGAAGCACTCCTTTCCTAGTGGCGATAGTAGAGCCAAAAGAGTATTGGACATCGTGCACTCAGATGTGTGTTGACCGATGTCAGCAACTTCACCAAGAAATTATGTATATTATGTGTCTTTTATTGATTATTACTCACGTAAAACTTGGATCTATTTGTTGAAGGAAAAGAATGAAGTGTTTGGAAAATTCAAATAGTTTAAGGCATTGGTAGAAAACGTGACAAAGTGGAAGATAAAGACCTTGTGATTAGATAGTGGAGGGGAATTGACTTCAGAGGAATTCAAATGATATTGCAAGGAAGTTGGGATTAAGAGGGATCTTTATACTCCGTACAATCCTCACCAGAATGGAGTAGCATAAAGGAAGAATCAAACAATCATGGAAGCAATGAAGGCTATGATCCATGATCAAGATCTACCTATGCATCCGTGGGAAGAAGCAACAAAGACTGCAGTGTACATGCATAACATAAGTCCCCACAAAGTACTTGAAAACAAGACACCATAGGAGATGTGTTCAGGAGAGAAGCTAGAATTCATCTATCCGAGGATATTTGGTTGCCTCATATTTGTGCATGTCCCCAAGGAAAAGAGGAAAAAATTAGATCCATCCAGAAAGAATGGCATATTTCTTAGTTACAGTGACACATCGAAGGAATACAGGATATGTATTCCTGCTCAGTAGAAAGTTGAGATTATCCAAGATGTCACCTTCTATGAGAGTGCAGCTTTCAACAAATCAAAACAAGACTGTGCAAAAGAGGTTCATGAGGGGGAGAATGAAGTTACAAGAGTTCCAGAGGTAGAAGCAGTTGAACCAGAGGAAGTCATTCATGAGGATAATGACATGGAAAAACCTCAGAGGCCAACATAGATGCCTTCTCGCAAGGGAACACCAGCATGGGAATATGAGCTTATCAGAGATGCAAAAAGATATGGTGCCCCATAAAAATATCTCAGGGAAAGTAAGAAGCCGAAACCATATTCCAACTATGTGGCATGTTTTTGTGATATCATGGATGCAAAACCATCTAGTTATGAAGAGGTCGCAGAAAAGAGGGTATGGAAGGATGCCATGGGGGAGGAATATCAATCCATAGTAAAGAATGATGTCTGGGATGTGGTCCCCATACTGAAGGAGAAATCATTAGTAAGTTCAAAATGGATCTACAAAATGAAACATGCAGCTAATGGCATTATTGAAAAGTATAAGGCTAGATTTGTGGCTCGAGGATTCTCTTAGAAGGAGGGCATTAACTATGATGAGAAATTTTCTCCCATGGTGAGATATACCTCAATCAGGACTATACTTTTGTTGTCCACAGTAATGGAATGGAAGATGTATTAGATGGATATGAAGACAACCTTCTTAAATGGTGAAATAAAATAGGAAGTATATGTGGAGCAACCACAAGGGTTCGAGGCACATGATAGGAAGACACATGTGTGCATATTAAAGAAGGTTTATGTGGATTAAATAAGGCACCCAGAGCATGGTATGGCATGATCGATAGTTTTCTGATGATATTAGGATTTACAAAGAGCAGTGCAAATACTAACCTTTACTTTAAGGTTTTGGATGATGGTAAGGTAATACTATTGTTTTATGTGGATGACCTATTTCTAATAGGTGTGAAAAAGCTCATCTCAAAGTGTAAGAGAAAACTGGTTGTTGAGTTTGAGATGAAATATCTCGGGATGATGCATTACTTTTTGGGTCTCGAGGTATGGTAGAGACATGATGAGATATTTTTGAATCATGAGAAGTATGTAGTGGAAATATTGAAGAGGTTCGGGATGTTGGATTGCAAGGAAATAGCTACACCTATGGTATCAAATTTGAAGTTGTTGTAGGATAAAACTTCATAGACTGTGGATGTTACTTTATACATGCATATGGTGGGTTTGTTGATGTACTTGATGAACATGAGACCGGATATATGTTTTGTTGTGAACACCATGAGTCAGTATATGGAGCAACCCAGGAAGGTTCATTTGGTCACATCAAAACATGTGATAAGGTACCTTAAGGGTACATTAAATTATGGTCTCAGGTATGTGACAGACCATGAGTTCGGGTTATATGGATATTTAGATTTAGATTGGGCCGGTGGTATTCCTGATCAGAAGAGTACTTCAACATATTACTTCAGTCTAGGCTCCAGTATGGTTTCGTGGAGCAGTAGGAAGAAGTCATGTGTAGAACTCAGTACGAATGAGGCTGGATATGTGGCAGCATGTTCAACATGTAGAGAAGCAGTGTGACTTCAAAAGATGTTGTCTGGGTTATTTGGTCTCAAACTGGAGGCTACCTGCATTTGGTGTGACAACCAAAGTTGCATGAAGTTGTCAGAGAATCTGGTGTTCCATGATAGGTCAAAGAATATCGATATCAAATATCATTATATCATGGATATGGTGCAGAGGGGAGTAGTGAGGCTCCAATACGTGACTACCAAGGAGCAGTTTACGCATGTGTTGACCAAGCCATTGTCAAGGATGAATCTCGAGCACTTCAGGGACAAGCTTGGTGTGGTCCCTCTTCAGAGGGAGTGATGAGGTACAACTGCATTGTAGGGTAGTGGATTTATTGGGGACATGTTGTAGCTATTTGAGAGCTACCCACGGGCCTTGGATGCATTGGTTGTGAAGTCACAGGGGTGCACATGATGAGGTACATATGCATTGTAGGGTACTGGATGTCATGGTGACATGTTGAATTTATTTGAGAGCTACCCACAAGCCTTGGATGCATTGGTTGTGAAATCATGTTGTACTATGGATATTCGATGATGATAGATTCATATGTTCAACCATCAATGGTCATGAGCTCATGTGGAAACAAAGAATACCTTCATAGTTAAGAGGGAGTGTTGATATTTTGATATAACTATGGAAGATGTTATTTTGTATTTGTATTGGTCAAACCTCGAGAAGGTTATTGTAATCTTATTGTATAAATCAGCTCAAAAGAAATTATCATTTTATTGTTATCCTTACTGTAAAATTCAAAACGACCCCTCTTAGGGTTGTGTCTTTTTGGGAGTCAAGTTATGTGTATAAATAGAGGTCGAGTTCATCTCATTTGTATACACACACAACTCACCCTCTCTTGTGTATTTGGAGCATAGAAAAATGAATACAGATTATTAATAGGTACTTAACACAAAATAAAAGAGATACTGTAAAACTGGTTTTCTATTCAATAAGGAAATAAGCTAAAACTGTAAAATGCAGCGGAAACAAGCTTGCTAGAATGGTGGCGGCTTATCTCTGAGAAGAGATGTGACGACTACGCTCATTCACAATAAGATTATTACAATGAGGCTCTGAAATCCTTTTTACAATAAACAAGAATGCCAAAAACCCTATACATCCAAAAACCTAACCCTAGGAGATGAAGCGCCAAAAGTCATGTGGGGCCCGTTTGGGTAAGTTAGTACATTAACTTCCCGGGGTCGTAACTTTTGCATACGATCTATGTTTTAGGAGTATGATATCTCGTTGGAAAAGTATCATCGAGGAGATTCATTTTGGGGGATCAATAATTTATTTAGGCTATCATTGAGGATATCAATCCAGAAAAAACCTCCATTTAGGCCCTCAAAATGGCCATGGAAGTTAAAACCTGCTAAAAATAGTAAATTGCCAAAATTGCCAAAAAACTGTTTTGAGACAGTTGGAAAAGGTGGGTGGCCACTGATATCCAACTGGATCCATCCTCCCTCCTTATTAACCAGTGGTATCCGTTGCATTGAGGTCCCCCATCAGATAAGGAAATTTCTGTTGAATTTGGCCCCGGGTGAGCCACTTGCCTTGGTGCAGGAGCTGCCCTGCTTTGACGACTCGATAAAGCTGAATCCTTTGTTTTCAAGTGCCCTTAATCTGTGTGTCCAAAATCTGATCATTGGGTTCCTATTGTATGCAGTCGGGGTTGAGCTCTGTTGGTGTCAGTTGTTCTGCTACTTCTGAGGTGTCCAATAATAGTGGGAAATAAGGGCGAAGGAGATCCATGTTGAACATTGGGTGCAGACCAAGGAAAGGAGGAATTTTGAGCTGAAAGGCATTATCCCCCACACCCTTGTTGATGGTGTATGACCCATAATGAAGTGGGCGAATATTTCTATGGGGTCCTATAAGGTGTTCTTTCTGCAAGTGCAACCAAACTTTATCACCCACCTGAAACTTATGTGGCACCCGATGTTGATCAAGGTGTTGTTTGTACTTGTCATTGGACTTCTGTAGGATATCCTGAACCAGTTGGCGGATGTGTTGGATCCACTCAATGAACTAGGTGGCTTTGTTAGCTTTAGTTGGAGCAGGAGATGAGCCGGTCGAGGTAACCACACGGGGAAGTGCAACATCTATAGGACCCAATGGTTGGAATCCCAACCCCACCTGAAAGGGGTTGTGGCCGGTTGAGCTATGTAGGGCTTGGTTGTAGCTATGTTGGACATAGGCAAGGCTCTCATCCCATGTGTGAGGGTGTTGTGAATTATACATGTGAAGGATATGCACAATTATTCGATTTATGACCTCGGTTTGTCCATCTGTCTGAGGGTGGAAGGCCGTGGATTTGGTGAGCTTGGTGTCCAGCAGTGACCAGAGGCTTGACCAGAATGTGCTGAGAAATCGACTGTCCCAATATGAGACAATGGTTTTTGGGATTCCAAAATGTACCCAGACTCGTTCAAAGAAGAGCTTGGCAATGGCCTTTGCTGTGATGTTCTTCTTCCAGGCAACCAAAATTTCCATCTTAGAAAAGTGATCAACAATAAAAAAAACACAGTTGTTTCCCCGCTTGGTGGACAGGAGGCTTGACATGTAGTCCATTGAGATGGATTCCCATGGCCTGTCAGGAGTAGGAAGAGGGGTGTACAGGCCCTATTTCTTAGTGGTCAGTTTGGCAATCGCGCAGTGCATGACTTGATATACTTGCTGACCTCCTATCGAAGTTTCAGCCAGTAGAAATTTTTTTGTAGAATCACCACTGTCTTTTCGACCCTGAAGTGTCCTGCCACCCGACTGTAGTGGGATTCCCATATCAGTTTTGCTTGCTCACTTGATGAAACATAGATATGGCCCAAATGACACAACAACCCATCCTGAAGATGGAAAATTATCAACAACTGTGCTTGCCCCCAAAATTTGGTAGGTGGTGGTGAAGTCTGGGTCTGTCTCATGGAGTTGGGGCCATCCAGAGGTCTCATGGCCATAAGAGTCTAGCACCGTGGTGAGTGCCACGACTGGCGGTCTACTGAGGCAATCAAGGAAGCGATTGGTGCTTCTTGTTTTATACTTGATGTTGAGTTGGAATTGCTACAAGTATGTGGACCACTTTTGATGGCGGTCATTCTGCAATTTTCCTTGTGTTTGCATGAACTGCAATGGCTTATGATCAGTGTGGATGACTGTCTCCTTCCCAAGAATGTAGTTTCTTCACTAGCGGTAGGATTGCACAATGGAGTACATTTATTTGTTGTAAGTAGGGTACTTACAGACAACATTTGATAGTGTCTCACTATGATAGGCCACAGGGTGGTCGTGTTGAGTGAGAACGAAGCCCACAACATAGTCTGAAGCATTTGTCTCGATCTCAAAGGGCTATTGTAGGTCTGGGAGTGAAAGTACTAGGGTTGAGCACAAGCGCTGCTTCAAATCATTGAATGCTTGTTGTTGGGACCGGCCCCACGCAAATTTTTCCTTACCACAACCTCTGGTTATTTGGCTAAGGGCCCATGCAATATGGGAGAATCCCAACACGAAACTACGGTATAAATTGGCAAGGCCCAAGAAGCTCCAAAGCTCAGTGAGTGTGGTTGGGGCTAACCAGTCACGGATGACTTGGATCTTGGCTGGATCATCATGTACACCATGATGATCAATGATGTAGCCCAGGTAATGGACTATGTCCATGTCAAAGGATCATTTTTCCAAGTTGGCGTATAGATTGTGTTGTCGCAAGGTGAGCAGAACCTGTTGAATATGCTTCAAGTGTTTGGCCCAAGTCTTGTTGTAAATGAGAATGTCATCCAGATACACCACTACAAAACTATTGGTGAATGGTCGCAGGATATTGTCCATCAACCTCATGAAAGTGGTTGGCGCATTTGTCAAACCAAAGGGCATGACCAACCATTCAAAAAGGCCTTCCTTTTACTTGAAGGCAGTCTTCCGTACATCTTTCTGTTCTATCGGGACCTGGTGGTAGCCAAACTTCAAATCAATCTTACTGAAGTATTTGGCCCCTGTGAGTTGATCAAGGAGGTCGTCGATTCGGGGAATCAGGTACCAGTTTCTCACTGTGATTTTATTCAGAGCCCGATAATCAATGTAGAGTCGCCAGGTTCCATCTTTCTTTTGTACCATCACAATTGGTCTCCCGCAAGGTGATGATCTAGGATAGATGTGCCCCTTGTCGATAAGTTCTTGGATCTGTCGCTTGATCTCCTCATTCTCTAACAGAGAGCAACGATAGATTGTCCCATTGGGTAGTGGTACGTCGGGGGTCAGATCGATGGGGTCCTTGAACTAGCAGTGCAGAGGTACCCCGGTAGGTGAGGATAAGATATCTGAGTATTCTTCCACGACCTTATCTACTTTCTTCTATTGTGTGGAGAGGTCGTCCACAGAGACCCTAGATGTGGTTGTGATCTTTCGCTTATTCTAAGAGAGAATCACGAAGAAGAAAAACTTCCCCATCTGAGAGATCACCTTCCTGCATTGATTAACAAAGATCGAGGAAATAACACTAGGTGGGACTACCTCGGGTATCCTGTACAATTTCCTGTTCAAAGTAATAATAACACTACGAGGCCTAGACTCATATACAACATGGCGTTTCCATAAATAAGGTTGTCCCAAAAGAACATCAAAAACTTCAAGAGGTGCAACATCACACAATACCTTGTCTTTGAAGGGCTTGATGCCATACGACAGTCAACACTGTTGGTTGATGCAAAGATCGCTTCCTTGGCGGAGCCATCCAATGGTGTAGGGTTGTGGGTGCAATGTTGTCGACAGGGCCAACCGCTTGACGACCTCTATTAAGATGAGGTTATTCTGACTACCGCTATCAACGATGAAGTGCAGCGGGGTGCCTTTTACCCACATCTGTGAATGGAAGAGGCGCTCTCTTTCTGGCTTGTCTGGTTCACCAAACTGGAGCTTGGTGGTAGCAATGGTGGCACTGGGTTCCGCGTCAATGATCCATCTTCCCATTTCTGGTTCTGGTTCTGGCTCAGATTTAGAACCCACATCTGATTCAGAGGCTTTCACTTTGGCCACCAATGACTGCTTTGAGTGGCAGTCAGCAGTGTTATGCCAAGGGATGTAACACCCTGTTTCCCCCAGTCTGTAAAAATAACTATATTGGCCAAGAACTATGGAAAACTCAAAGATGTGAATGTTTGATTTGACCGACCTTTGTATACAAGGTCGATGAATGTAAATTATATCATGAATATGCATCGCATGATTGTTGGGAGGGGGATGTGCTGAAAGAGACCACGATGGCTGATGAGAGGCGGTGGAAGGGGTTGGGAATGGCTGCGTTAACTTCCACTGAACCAAAAATGTACTGGCTTGTATGTTCTCGGAAACCAAAGCTCACTCTCTGACCTCGAAATGAATTACCCACTAGGATGGTAGGTGTAGAGGCTCCTCAAGAGTAAATGAGGGGATGGGGGCAAACCGCCCATCCATAGAAGCTCTCAGACCTGATCACAGACAGGGAAATTCGCACCACACGCAATCTTGCAGAGAAAAGGCAAGAGAGGAAGTGTGGTAAGGGGGGGGTGCGACAGAGATCGCGGGAGGAGAACCAGAGGAACTCCGAAAATATACAGAGAGTCATGAACAGAGGAGAAAGGGAGTAACCTTCGTCCTTGACTTCCGTTGATTTGGAAGCAGGGGACTGAGTCTCAAAGCATCGTGGTCTAGCTCAGGGGTGGCTAGTGGTAAATCTGTTTGGAATCACTGAGCTTATGGTTGGGTGGAAACGAGCACTCCTCTCAGCATTCACATCACGTCTGGAATTTTTTGATAAGTGTTATGCCTTGCATTTGGAATTGAATGTCACGATCGCATGCTCATTTTTATACGTTCGTAAATAGTTGTTGTAACGAAGTGTTTTCCTTATGCTTTGCCTAGAAATAATGGATGCATGCTTATATTGATATAACTACAAATCGGTTAATATATAGAATGTATAAGTTCAGGATACGATCCCGTTCCCCTGAGGATTGACCCATCTAACTTGACTCGTGCTATGCCCTGGTTTATCCTCCCGAAGGCACCCTTTTTCGAGAAAGTTACCTTGCATTCTAGAGTCGGAGTGAGCCCCTTGAAACGACTACCATTGTAGTAAATCTGCGAGTTTACCTTGCCCTGTCGCGAAGTAAATGGGCTTCGGAGTTTCAGCTCCCAGAAAACCCAGGTGCGAGACCCCTCGTCTTCGCACATCGCGAAGTCCCAACCTGTGAAATGTTGAAAAGAGCTTAGTGTAAATGGGCTTTGGATTTTCGGCTCCCGGAAAACCCAGGTGCGAGACCCCTCATCTTTGCACATCGGGAAGTCCCGACCTGCGAAACCCCGAAAAGGGCTTAGTGTAAATGGGCTTCAGAGTTTCAACTCCCGAAAAACCCAATTGCGAGACCCCTCGTCTTCGCACATCGCGAAGTCCCAACCTGTGAAACCTCGAAAATAGCTTAGTGTAAATGGGCTTCAAAGTTTCGGCTCCTGGAAAACCTAGGTGAAAGTGTTATCAGACAAATCGGTAGGTGCGAACACTAACTGATCTCCCTAGATCCACCTAGATCTAGAACAAAACATGCCATAACATGACGCTTTCCTTAAGTTTTAGATATTGAATTTACTAACCAAAGAGGTATGGGTGACATACCGTTTAAATGTCGCTTCCTCTCGCCATCACCATCCTAGCTTCGTTCCAACGCTCATACAATGATGAGCTTGCAAAAGAACGCAACCAACCAAAGTGATAGCAATAGCATAAACTCAATATAAACCTATGTATGTGATCAAGGAACCATACAATAAAACACAACAAGCTTTATAGGAAAGAATCATATTATTGTATCATATTAAATGTGAAAGAGAGATTACAACCATGGCCTTGATGTCGTAAGGTCCCTTCCAACTGTCCTTCGTTCCCCACACACTTTCACTCCAAGAATTCTGAGAGCATAGATCTGATGATATTCACAATCTATCTTGACAAAGCAAATCTCAAAGCCACTCCAACCAAGATAATAATTCCAAGTCAACCAAAGCTAACAAGCTCAAGAACCCCTTCTCCATGAGAGCTCCTCTCCTTTTATAAGTTGAAGAGGATAAGGTGAGGAGGTTAGGATGATCTCACTAAATCATGAAAGCGAGTAAGATCCAAACCATTTGGATGCCACCTCACCATGGAAGTTTCTCCTTCTAGAAGATTCGATAAAACGCTCGTTTTTCCCACGTGTAAGCATTCTCGCACCCTTCTTATAGTGCAACCTGCGAACTGTTTTCACCCTAGCTATGATGCAGCCTGCGAGAATCAGGCATTCTCGCACCCTAATACATAGGCAGCCTGCGAACTTCCTTTTTTATAAGGTTTTTTCACAGGAAAATGCAACTTCTTTTCTCAGGAAAAGTTCTTCTCCCTTCTCCCTTCAGGAACTCAGGCCACTGACCCCTCTGAAGGAAACATATAGGTTTACATCATTAACGGTCATAGCGATGATGAAAATAATGTGTAACAGCAAGACCCCTCATCTTCTCACATCACAAAGTGCTGACTTGCAAAACCCCGAAAAGAGCTTAGTGTAAATAGGCTTCAGAGTTTCGGCTCCCGGGAAACTCAAGGGTATGAACCTCTTGTCTTTGCAAGTTGCGAAATCCCGGTACGCAGAATCCCGGTATGTAAAATCCCGAAGCGGTTTAGTGTGAATTTATTTCATCATTTCGACACCCGGGAAACCCAAGGGTATGAACCCTCGTCTTCGCAAGTTGCAAAATCCCAGTACGCGAAATCCCGATATGTGAAACTCCGAGTCAGCTTAGTGAGAATAGGATTTTAGGTTTCAACATTTGAAGAGTCGAAGAACTCGACTCTCTTGCATTTCGAACTTCTGGTTTCCAAAGTCCCAATACGGCCAGGACCATCGGATCAGGGTAGAGAATCGCAACCGTCGACCTCAACAAAGGTACGATTTCGGGTTTCAGGGTTTGAAGAGTAGAAAGACTCGACTCTCGGGCATCGTTGAGTCGTGAAATGCGAAAGGCACCCCTTGGCTTAGCCCGGGGTCATATCCGATGATCACATGGAGGTGAAGCCTGCCCTTGGTTCTTGAGTTGTATATGACAGATTTTCAATGAAAGAACCAGTGGATTGGTTTAGTGAAGGTCCCGATTGGAAGACCTAGCCTATGCTAGAACCTCGTAGGACTTCGGGGACTCTGTCCCTCGATAAAGAAGGAGAAATAAAAAGGTGAAAAAAAAATCTATTATGTCGTAGTGGGTGTGTGACAAATTGGTATCAGAGCATGGTTACAACACTTGGCATGCTTGGGCTCATGAACGGGTTGTGCAAAGACTCCATTCAAAGTAATCCGAAAAGGAGTAACCCTCTATCTTAACCCCTTAATCACAAATCGAAGTTAAGAATGAAAACTCCTATTGTGTGTATGCATGTGAAAAAAAAATATGAATTATGTGTTGGTTATGAACGAATATAAATATTGACTAACAACAAGTGTTTTCTTTTGCACACAAGCAGACGATCAACCACGGGAAACTACAAATGCATAGAATGGTGACTCACCATGAAGTGGGAGATGGCTCCCACAATAGAGACAAAGAGTCTGATGAAAGGAGGGCGATAGGGACCCCTCCAGATCTAGCTAAGACTGTGAGGAGCCTCATGGTCGAACTACAGAGCTGCAAGGCCAACAATGAGAGGATGATAAAAGAGCAAGAGAAGAAAACATAAATTAAAGCAGTCTTACTGCAGAGTTTATCCGACATACAAAGACAATTGCAGCATGAACTTGACACCAGTCCGGCGGACCGACGATAGACAAATAAAAGTCGAAGTCCACTTGAAATACAGAAACGTGGTATTTTAAGTGGCCACACTGGGAAGAGCACCTTGAGGAAGGTCCACCCTAGAGATAAGGGACAAGCGTAGGATGATTCCTCTGGAAAGGAAGCTGGCGACTCGGAGGGATCTTCTAGCAACATAGCTAGTTCTTATTCCCGAAGAAAAGGGAAGAAGCAAAAGCATTCCAATAGTCATAATCTCGAAGAATTCAGGAAGGTCAAACCACCCTCTTTTGACGTTGAAATAAAGAAGGTAGAGGAAGAGGAGGCCTAGCTACTTGGACTAAATAAGTATTTCAGAGTCCGTGACTTCTCAGAAAATTTGAAGGCCCGAGTAGCCACCTTCAACTTGAATGGAAAGGCTTCCATTTGGTGGGAATACCTTAAGAATGTAAAAGGGATTCACGAAGAGGGTCTGTCTTGTGAACGGTTTGAGAGATACTTTAGGAAGAAGTATTTGTCGGAAAAGTATTTCGACGAAAATACTAAAGAATTCTATGAACTCAAGCTGGGGCAACTCACCATAGAGGAATATGTCAACAAATTCCTCGAGTTGCTGAGGTACATACCCTATATAAAATAAGAAAAGGAAAAGGTGCAACGATTTATCAGTGGACTACCTAAGGACTATCAGAACAGGATTGAGTTTGATGAGCCAAAGACCCTAGAAGACACTATCCAAAAGGCAAGATATTGTTATGAACAACTTGGGCATCGGACAAAACCTCGCGATGGCTAGAAGCAGAAGAATAGTTTAGGATTCCAAAAAAAGGGGTTTAAATATCCAAGATTTAAAAATTATAAAAAGGACCCAAGGATGAGCTTCCCCACCTGAAGTGTACACTAGCATAATTTCCCCTCCCAGAGTGGAAATAAAACTTTTGGATCTACCCCAGGAAGGATTAATAACCCAAAGAAAGAACCCTTGAAATGTTGGGGTTGTGGAGAATAGCATCTACTGAGGGACTCCCCGCACCGACAACAGAACAGTCAGAGAATTTACAACGTTCAAGAATCTACCACCGTCAATGATGTGGCCAGGGGTATGCCACAAATTTATGTAGTCATGGATAATAAACAAGATGACCACCAAGCTTCAGTGGTGGAGATGGAAGGTATGATCACCAACCATCTAGTGTCTATTCTAATTGACCCTGGTTCAAATTTGAGTTATATAGCTCCTAAGTCTGTTGATAAGTGTAAATTACAGCCACATAAACATGCCAAACCATGGTTGGTACAGTTAGCCACTAGAACCAAAAGAAAAGTAATGGAAGTCATACCATCTTGCCGATTCACTATGGGTGAATTCCCCACCCAAGAAACCCTTAACATATTACCCCTAGGATCGTATGATCTGTTGATTGGTATGGACTGGCTAGCCACATATAAATTTCGACTAGATTGTTACCATGAAACCTTAGAATGTGTAAGTGAAGAAGAGAGAAGGATAACCCTTCAAGGGATCCAAAAACCTGTCTCAGTGAGGCGAATATCAGCCCTTCAAATGAGAAAATATTGCAAGAAGGGATGTCCACTATATGCCATACAGGTGTTAGAATCAGTTAAAGGTGACAAACCAAGCCTCAAAGGCCACCCCACACTAAGAGAATATAGAGATGTATTTTCGGAAGAGGTACCGGGTCTACCTCCAAGAAGGGACATTGACTTCTCGATAGAACTTGCACCAGGAGCGGTGCCAGTGTCTAGGACACCCTACAAGATGAGCACACCTGAACTAGTTGATCTTAAATTACAATTAAGAGAAATGATGGACAAAGGCTATATCCGACCCAACGTGTCACCATGGGGAGCACTAGTCCTATTTGTGAAAAAGAAAGATGGTACCCTTCGACTGTGTGTAGATTATAGAAAACTCAATAAGGTAACCATAAAGAACAAGTACCCCTTACCTAGGATCGACGACCTGTTTGATCAATTGGGAGGTGCTTCCATATTCTCAAAGATTGACTTGAGATATGGATACCATCAAGTCTGAATCAAGGGTGAAGACATCCACAAAACTGCCTTTAGAATGAGGTATGGTCACTATGAGTTTGTGGTAGTACCATTTGGATTAATCAATGCCCCTACCACTTTTATGTGCTTGATGAACAATGTGCTCAGCAAATTCCTAGACAAATTTGTACTGGTTTTTATTGACGATATATTAATTTAGTCCAAGAATAGAGAGGAACATGAGGAACACCTTAGGCTTGTACTTCAAGTTCTAAGAGAACATCAACTCTATGCCAAATTTAGCAAGTGAGAATTTTTCCAGAAGCAAATACATTACTTGGGCCATGTCATATCTGAAGAAGGAGTAGTAGTAGACCGTGACAAGATCAGGTCTATCATGGAATGGCCTACCCCTAAGGACGTTTCAGATATCAGATACTTTATGGGCTTAGCACGATACTATAGGAGATTTATAAAAGGATTCTCCGAGATTGGTTGTCTAATCACTTCCATCCAGAAGAAGGGGGCTAAATTCACATGGACACAAAAATGTGAAGAAAGATTTCAAACCCTAAAACATCTACTGACCCACACACCCGTGTTGAAGATCGTCGATTCCGAAGCTGACTTCCTCGTGTGAACAGATGTCTGCAAGGAAGGGCTCGGAGGAGTCCTTATGCAAGGAGGAAGTGTGGTCTGCTATGAATCCCGAAAATTGAATGAGCACAAAGTCAACTATGTGACCCATGATTTAGAGCTAGATGCCATAGTGCACGCCTTAAAAATGTGGAGGCATTACCTCCTGGGAAAGAAATTTTTACTTATGACAGACCACTGTGGATTGTGATATCTGTTTGACCAACTGAATCTCAATGCTAGACAAGCTAGGTGGATGGCCCTCCTTAGCGAGTTTGATTTTTAAATCAAAATATTAAAGGAAAGGAAAATAAGGTGGCCGATGCCCTTAGCATAAGTATGAAAACAATTCACCTGGCAGTGGTGAGCACCTGCGAGATGGATGTCAAGGAAAGAGTCAGGAATGCACAAGAAACAGACACATTCTTCTAGTCGTGACCTCGTACCTGGAGCAAGAACCCACATGGATAAAGTATGAAAGCTACCAGATGATAGATGGAGGTCTTCTAACTTACAGAAACATATTGTATATTCCAGATTGTGACGATTTGAAGATGTTCATAATGGATGAACTACATAAAAGACCCTATACTAGTCACCCAGGATACCAGAAAATGATAACGGCCACCAGGAAACAATTTTGTTGGCCTAGATTGAAGAAAGACATAGTTGAATACTTAGCCAAATGCAGAGAGTGCCAACAGGTTAAAGTAGAACACCAACACCCAGCAGGATTTTTACAACCTCTACCAATTCCGGAATGGGAATGGGAAACCATCTCCATGGATTTCATCACCGGATTACCAACCTCGACCAAACAGAATGATTCCATCATGGTAGTGGTGGATAAATTAAGCAAGTCCACTCATTTTATCCCCATCAAGTCAACTTGCAAGGCAATATACATCGCCAACATATCCATGAAGGAGATATTCATACTACATGGTATGCCTAAAGAAATCGTGTCTGACAGAGACACAAAATTTACTTCCAACTTTTGGAAATCCTTGATAGTTGGTCTAGAGACCAAATTATTGTTTAGCACTGCCTATCATCCTCAAACCTATGGACAGATGGAAAGAGTGAACCAAATATTAGAAGACATGCTAAGGATGCATGTAATGCATCAACCTAAAAAGTGGGAAGACTACCTACCACTGGTGGAATTCGCCTACAACAACGGCTACCAAGAATCCCTGAAGATGAGTCCTTTCGAAGTCCTCTATGGTAGGTCATGCAACACTCCAGCCAGTTGGAGTAATCCCGTAAAACAAGTTACTATTGGACCCGACATGTTGAAAGAAATGGAACAACAAGTGACTCAGATAAAACAAAATCTAAAGGTCGCTCAGAACCGACAGAAAAGTTATGCCAACCGAAAGAGAACTCCAAGAGAGTTCAAGGCGGGAGACCATGTATATCTCAGAGTTAGGCCTAGGAAGAGTTCCCTGAGGATGGGAGCTTGTGCCAAGTTGGCACCTCGGTATTGTGGACCCTTTGAAGTCCTAGATAGAGTGGGACCTATAGCCTATACACTAGCACTTCCTCCCACAGTAAAAGCACATAATGTTTTCCATGTTTCATTATTGAAGAAATATGTAAATGATTCTAATCATATAATTGACTGGTCTGTGATCTAGGTGGAACCGGAGGGAGAATTCCTGCTAGAACCTCAATGAATACTGGACAGAAAGGAAACCCCACTCAGGAACCGAACCATTGCACAGGTCAAGGTGCAGTGGAAACATTTTGGCCCAGATGAGGCCACCTGGGAAATGGAAGATGCCATGAAACAGGCATATCCGATTTTGTTTACCTCTGTACATACACGTCATATTGATATATAGAACATTGAGGACAATGTTCCTTTAAGGGGGAGGGAATTGTAACACCCTATTTCCCCGAGTCTGTAAAAATAACTATATTGGCTAAGAACTATGGAAAACTCAAAGATGTGAATGTTTGATTTGACCGACCTTTGTATACAAGGTTGATGAATGCAAATTATATCATGAATATGCGTCGCATGATTGTTGGGAGGGGGATGTGCTGAAATAGACCACGATGGATGATGAGAGGTGGTGGAAGGGGTCAGGAATGGCTACGTTAACTTCCACCAAACCGAAACCGTACTGGTTTGTACGTGCTCAGAAACCAAAGCTCACTCTCTAACCCTGGAATGAATTACCCGCCAGGATGGTAGGTGGAGAGGCTCCTCAAGAGTAAATGAGGGGATGGGGGTGAACCGCCCATCCATAGAAGCTCTTAGACCTGACCACAGACAGGGAAATTCGTGCCACACACAATCTTGCAGAGAAAAGGCAAGAGAGGAAGTGTGGTAAGGGGGGGGTGCGACAGAGATCGCGGGAGGAGAACCTGAGGAATTCCGAAAATATATAGAGATTCATGAACAGAGGAGAAGGGGAGTAACCTTCGTCCTTGAATTCCATTGAGCTGGAAGTAGGAGACTGAGTCTCAAAGCATCGTGGTCTAGCTCGGGGGTGGCTAGTGGTAAATCCGGTTGGAATCACTGAGCCTATGGTTGGGTGGAAATGAGCACCCTTCTCAGCATTCGCATCACGCCCATAATTTTCTAATAAGTGTTATGTCTTGCATTTGGAATTGAATGTCACGATCGCATGCTCATTTTTATACGCTTGTAAATAGTTGTTGTAATGAAGTGTTTGCCTTGTGCTTTGACTAGAAATAATGGATGCATGCTTATACTGATATAACTAAAAATCGGTTAATGTATAGAATGTATAAGTTCAAGATACAAGCCCATTCCCCTGAGGATTGACCCATCTAACTTGACTCGTGCTATGCCATGGTTTATCCTCCCGAAGGCACCCTTTTTCGAGAAATTTCCCTCGCATTCCAGAGTCGGAGTGAGCCCCTTGAAAAGACTACCATTGTAGTAAATCCGTGAGTTTAACTTGCCTTGTCGTGAAGTAAATGGGCTTCGGAGTTTCAGCTCCTGGAAAACCCAGGTGCGAGACCCCTTGTCTTCGCACATCGCGAAGTCTCGACCTGCAAAACCCCGAAAAGATCTTAGTGTAAATGGGCTTCGGAGTTTAGGCTCCCGGAAAACCCAAGTGTGAGACCCCTCGTCTTTGCACATCACGAAGTCTCGACCTGCGAAACCCCGAAAAGAGCTTAGTGTAAATGGGCTTCGAAGTTTTGGCTCTCGAAAAACGCAGGTGTGAGACCCCTCGTCTTTGCACATCGCGAAGTCCCGACCTGCGAAATCCCGAAAAGAGCTTAGAGTAAATGGGCTTCGGAGTTTCGGCTCCTGGAAAACCCAGGTGCGATACCCCTCATCTTCGCACATCGCGAATTCCCGACCTGCGAAACCCCGAAAAGAGCTTAGTGTAAATGGGCTTCGGAGTTTCGACCCGCGGGAAACCCAAGGGTATGAACCTCTTGTCTTCGCAAGTTGCAAAATCCTAGTACGCGGAATCCTGGTATGTAAAATATTGAAGCGGTGTAGTGTGAATTGATTTCGGCATTTTGGCACCCGGGAAACCCAAGGGTATGAACCCTCGTCTGTGCAAGTTGCGAAATCCTGGTACGCGAAATCTCGGTATGTGAAACTTCGAGTCATCTTAGTGAGAATAGGATTTCGGGTTTTGGGATTTGAAGAGTCGAAGAACTTGACTCTCTTGCATTTCGAACTCCCAGTTTTCGAAGTCTCGATATGGCTAGGACCGTCAGATCAGGATAGAGAATCACAGTCGTCGACCTCAACAAAGGTACGATTTTGGGTTTCGATGTTTGAAGAGTAGAAAGACTTGACTCTCGAGCATCGTTGAGTCGCAAAATGTGAAAGGCGCCCCTTGGCTTAGCTCGGGGTCATAACCGATGATCACATAGAGGTGAAGCCTGCGTTTGGTGCTTGAGTTGTATACAACGCATTTTCAATGAAAGAACCAGTGGATTGGTTTAGTGAAGGTCCCGATCAGAAGACATATCCTACGCTAGAACCTCATAGGAATTCGGGGACTCTGTCCCTTGATAAAGAAGGAGAAATAAAAAGGCGAAAAAAATATATATTATGCCGTAGTGGGTGTGTGACAAGGGCTCTTATGGAAGTAGTGGGTGTGTTTTTTTGGTGTCCTTCTTTGCTTGCGGCTTGGACTAGTTGTCCTAATACTGTCCATATTTTCTCTGTCCTTTGTTTTGTGGGTTGGGGCCACCCTTTCCTGACTTTTGTTGTGAGGGGTTCCTAGGCCCAAATTGTCGCGTGTTTTTTTTGAGCTTCTGCTCGATTTTGAAGGCATATCGGTAGGTCGCGCCCAAGGATGAGATGTCCAGAAATTTCATTTCGGTCTGGATGTATCTATGCAGAGCACCATGATACTTGAGCACCATATGTCACTCTAAATCTTTGATACCGAGCTTGGTGCGCAAGGTATGGAAGATATTTTTGAAATCTGGCACTGCTTGGTCTCTTTCTTGCCACAGTGTGGTTCATTTGGTATACAATTCGTCATAACTTTCGACAACGTAGTATTGTTCCTTAATAGCATCCCTGAAGGATTCCCAGGTGGTTGTGATTGGAAATAATGAGGGTTCCTCTATTTACTTTTGCTCACAAAAGGTTTCCCACCAATCTTTGACATGGGGAACGACTTTGAGGAGCGCAAAAGTAATATTTTCTCTATTCGAAGAGTCATGGACATAAAAATACCCTTCTAGTAGATTCAACCACTTGTCTACAACATCTGCGTCTATATGACCTTCAAATATAGGAATATCAAAGTTTAGTTGTACCTTGAAGGGGGTGGCGCCTCCGCTCGAAGAAGATGTGTTGCTTGTTGGTAGCCGCCGAAGGATTTGCACAAAACTATCCATCATCTCGTTCCTTTGTTGAGTGAGGGATTCCTCAATCAATAGTTTGAAAGGATCTCCTGTCCCATCACATTTCTTTTCTCCTTCCATGAGAGGTCACTTGGGTGTGCGATAGCTTTTGTCCTCAAGAGAAACAAGCTCGAGACCCAACTCTTTGTACTCCAACCTCGTTGGGGACATGCATTAAGATGACAAGGAGCAGACCGCCCTGATACCATTGATCCGGATTTTATGAGCGGAAAAAAATGAATACAGATTATTAATAGGTACTTAACACAAAATAACAAAGATACAGTAAAACCGGTTTTCTATTCAATATGGAAATAAGCTGAAACTGTAAAATGCAGTGGAAACAAGCTTGCTGGAATGGTGGCAGCTTATCTCTGAGAAGAGATGTGATGATTGCGCTAACTCACAAGAAGATGATTACAATGAGGCTCTGGAAGCCTTTTTACAATAAATAGGAATGCCAAAAACCCTAGACATCCAAAAACCTAACCCTAGGAGATGAAGCACCAAAATTCATGTGGGCCCCGTTTGGGTAAGTTAGTACAATAACTTCTCGGGGTCGTAACTTTTGCATACGAACTCTGTTTTAGGCATACGATAGCCCGTTGGAAAGGTATCACCGATGAGATTCATTTTGGGGACCAATAGTACCTTTGACTATGATTTAGGAGCTCAATACCGAAAAAACTTCATTTAGGCCCTCAAAATGGCCCCGGAAGTTAAAACTGCTAAAAATAGTAAATTGCTAAAATTGCCAGAAAATTGTTTTGAGGCAGTGGGAAAAGGTGGGTGGCCACCGATATCCACATGGATCAGTCCTTATTTCTTGGTCTTTGGTATATTGGTCTTGGTCTATTTGTGGAGATTTATAACATGAAATTGTACTGGTTGAAGGAATCTATACTGAAGAATAGATTGTTGGGTTTTCTCCCCCATGAGGTTTTCCCAAGATTATCTTGTGTTCTGTGATTTTTTTTCTTTCAGTGATCCTATTACATGAAATTGTTAATGAATGTTAAAGAATATAATTGTAACTTCTAAAATTATAACATGCAAGACCCATAATAGAATACTCACACTACTTGCGACGGCTCGATCCTTCTGCTGCAGACTCTCTCTCTCTCTCTCTCTCTCTCTCTCTCTCTCTCTCTCTCTCTTTGGCATAGATCTATATATGGAAGTCCTTCTCCACCTATCCAAGATCTCTTTGAATCATAGTCCTTTGTGATCCAATCCTTGAGCAAAAGTCTTTATTTTCTCTCCAAAAGTATCAAGTGTGATCCCCTTGAGTCACAATACTTTGTGACTCAAGAACTTGAGCAAAAGTCCTTCTTTTCTCCCAAGTGACAGGAATTATACCCTTAATTCACAGTCCTACATGACTCAACCACTTGAGAAAAAGTCCTTCTTTGCTCCCAAGTGAATGGAATGATCCCCTTGAGTCACAGTCCTTCATGAATCAAGCACTTGAGAAAAAGTCCTTCTTTGATCTGAAGGGAATGGAATAATCCCCTTGAGTCACAATCCTTCCTGACTCAAGCACTTGAGAAAAATCCTTCTTTACTCCCAAGTGAATGGAATGATCCCCTTGAGTCACTATCTTTCGTGACTCAATCACTTAAGAAAGAGTCCTTCTTCGATTCGACGTGAATGGAATGATCCCCTTGAGTCACAGTCCTTCGTGACTCAAGCACTTGAGAAAAAGTCCTTATTTTCTCCGAAGTGAATGGAAATTATCCCCTTGAGTCACAGTATTTCATGACTCAAGAACTTGAACAAAAGTCCTTCTCTGCTCCGAAGTGAATGAAATGATTTCTCCTTCACCTAGCCTTGCTTTTATAATATTTTTTTTTTAACAGAAACGGGTATTATATATATTTATCAAAAAAAGGCGATCATTACAAAAAGTAGATGTCAGTGGCTCTATCATCCAACTTATGTTGTGATTACAGTATTTCTTGCCGAAACCAGAAGTAAACGATGCCTTTATGTTGTAGACACTACATATTTTCCATGTAAAAATGGCTACAAAACTGTGAAGAATTTTTTTATATTTGCACTTCATATAAACCTTGATTTGGAGTGAGAGGGGCAAGCTTCGTCTCGCTGTGATGCTCTATTTTCTTCAGCTTGGGTTACGCCTTCTTACTACTGCGCTTGAACTTCTCCATCCCATGCTAGGTCCATGAATCCAGGGGGAATTGAGACATGTTGATTGTTGTTGGCCACCGAATGGAAGGTGGAAGGGATCCAGGATTCATCTGTACTAGTTGAACATGGAGGGTGTTAAGGGTTGGCAAGCCGTTGATTTAGATATTCAATATGTCTTGTGTTGTGGTTTATGCCTCTCATGGTGATGGCTAATTCTTGATTATGTATGAATTCCATTCTTTTCATTTGTCGCTGCATCTCGACCACGTTTTCTAGAATTGAATGGTTTTCTTGTTGCAACTCTCTGTGTTGAGTGTTCGAACAACCTTCAATTCACCTGCATTCTTCCTGCAGTTCTTGAAATTTTCCCCGAATTTCGTCTAGTGCACAGGCTAAACATGAGTAAGGGTCTCGGTGGTGGATATTTCTTCAACGCATGATGATAAAGTGATCGGGGTAAGCACAAGGAAAGGGTAGAGAAATACCAAGAGAGGTGAGATCCAGGAGCTCAGAAGTGCAAGGGAGAAATTGAATAACGGGAGAGAGGGGCTAAAATTGAATGCTGGAAGAAGGCCTACAGAGGCCGTTATAAAACAAAGGGCTCATGAGTGTCATCGAGTGAGTAGTCAGAGAAGAATGAGACGGGGCTTGGGTTGCCGCGAGGAGAAGTACACAGACAAACATCCAGAGGTAGAGTTTAAGTGCTTAGAAGTGAAATGTGCTGAGGTGAGGTATGGGAGAGAAGGTACATGACATGGGAAGGGAATGTGGGACACATGTTCATGCATGCCAGGAAGAGGGGAGGACAAGACAAGGAGGGGGAGGGGATCAGTACTGAAGGTGTGGGTGAGGGAGAGGAAAGTGACGTGGGAGGCTGAAGTGGACGTGAACCTGGAAAAAAAGAGAGGTGAGTGGGGAGGGGGGGAGAGTGACGTGGTAGAGGGGGTTAGTTCCTACAAGTGTGAGGGGGGATAAGGAACATAAATTCTTAGGGAAGCCAAACATTGAAGTGGATTTGATTGATGAGAAGGTTACTTTGTTCTAGGCTTTTAGCCTCTTTGGCCATTTTGTCAGCCTCCATATTTTGTTTTCGAAGGACGTGGAAAAAACTCAGACGCGCAAATATTTTCTTTAGAGAATTTATAACCGCTGATATGATTTTGAGCGGGGATTTTTTCGAATTGGATATCCCTCTCAATTCTTTGATGACAATTTCGAAATCATCCAAGACTATTAGAGCCTATATGTGTCGATCTTTGGCAAGCTTGAGTCCCAAATAAGCTGCTAGGAATTCTGCTTTGTTGTTTGTTGTTTTTCCAAGACCCCAAGAATAATCGATTAACTTATTTACCTCAGAATCATAGATGACCCCCCCCCCCACACCTGCCACCCCTGGGTTTCCAGTTGTTGCACCATCAAAGAAAAGAAAGTGGGAATGTTGTTGGATCTACCAGGTGGAGAAGCTGCTATCGTCGAGGCACAATTGCCAATCTGATTTCCTGGAGGCTTGTACTTGGGTTGTTGCTTTGTTCTTCATTGGTCCTTGGATATAATTAACCCAACCTTCTTCACTTGAATCCAAGATACTTGGGGGATCAAAATATGTTGCTTTATTTCTAAAAACCTTAGAAGTTATACCACATATCTTTGAGAAGGTGTTGTTGACTGAGGGAGACTTGCCATGGAAGATAGCCTGGTTACGAGCTAGCCATATCTCCCAAGTGACGAATTTAAGGATTTGTTTCCAAAGGAGGGTGAAACCCTTTTTTATTTTTCAAAATGCCATAATATCTTTGTTTCCAGTGGGTAAGAAGAGTGGTCTAGCTATGAGGAGGGGGGGAGATGTTTGGAAGAGGAAGGTATATAAGGCTCCAGAGTTGAAGGGAAAAGTTTCATTCTAGGAAGAGATGAGTTATGGTTTCAAAGGATTCAAGACAAAGGGGACATATGGAAGGCCCCTGAATGCCCTGCTTTAATAGGTTTTCAGCAGTTAAAATTTTACCGTGAGCAAGAAGCCAACAAAAGGCATTGACTTTGGGAAGTGAGGGTCCAAACTAGATTTCCTTCTAGAGATTGGAGGTGGGAAATCCAGGGAGATTCGAGAGGATATGGGAGTATCCCTCTTTGACAGAAAAGGGTTTTCCTCCCCAACTTCGGAAATTTGTAGTAAAGCGGTTGAGGGGTGCACAACCAGCTAGATTATTAAAGAGAATAGGAAGAAGGGGGGTGAGAATCTCAGGGAGGTTGGGAGGTTTCCATCTAACCCAATCCCCTTCATTATTCCAGAGGCATAAGTATTGTAGTTTAGTTAGATCGTTCATGCAACACCATTTTTTAAGAGGGTGTAAGATCTCTAGAGAATTTAAAGGCTCATGATTGAGGATTCAATCCATCCATATGTTTATTGTCTCTCCATTGTCGGGAGCCCGAGAGAGTTTTTCTTGAATTAAAGAAGCTGCATTTTTTAGAAGACGCCAAATTGGGGAGCCTCCAAAGTTATGAACTAACCCTAATTTCCAAAGTGATTGTTGACTCATATTAATTCTCACCTTACTTGAGATCAATGACTAATATTTAGTTCACTAATGCTAATTAATTTATCATTTCATTAAAAAAAACTTGACTAATTAATAAAATTACTTTACTTTAATAATTCCTTTAATTAAAGTAAAGTATCGAAACTTCCACACATATAGACATTTAGACTTGTGCGGAAGTACCCATCAGATGCTACAAATATCAACAACACAAACTCATGCTATTGTATTATACTCATTCCATTGATTGTCTAATATGTTCTGTTTTTGTGAATTTTCATCTACTCAAGAGGAGGTAAAGAAATCAGGTGCAACAAGTAAAGTCTAAAAGGCATTTGATTATGCAAAAAAGGAATCCAAGTATTGGATCATTATTACTTTGCAATACATTGTCTTCTGAATGCCAAGTGGATCATTATTACTGTGCAATACATTGTCTTCTGAATGCCATAGTATTGGAAACTTTGTAATTTAATAAGTTCAATTTACATTATTAACTGGGATTTCGAGAGTTAGTTCTTCACATGTTTGGAACCGATTCACTTTGATATTATAATTTTCAAGCTTGCATATGTCGAATTTCCAAGCCAATATAATGGCTACTCTTGTATTTCATTTGGGTTGTTTCTTAATTTTCTTTCATTAGTTTCATTTCTTGAATTTTCTTAGTTCCCAATATAATATGGCAACTATATCTACTTTAACATTCAATCATTTCAAGTTGTTTAATTTTCTTTTCATAATTAAAAATATACCTATATTTGATAAATTCTACTTAATTTCTTTAGTCTTACTATTTTTAACAATTAAAATGTAACAAAAGACATAATTAGGCACTTAGTAAAGCCAACCCAACAAATAACATCTCCATTTTACTTTTTTTCAACAAGAAAATTTCCCTTTATATTATATATATAAATGAGTACACATTACAACTACATCAGTCTTTGAAAATTCCGCAAGCCTCCACCGGCTACTGAATATACTAGAACCTTATCAAAAAACACTAGACATAACAACTTTACATCAGGAAAAAAGATGATCACCATCAAGGGGAAAATACAAACATAAAAACCGTCCTCATTTACCGAGATCACCAAATATATTAAAAACTAAAAAGACAAACCGAGTCAAAAAAGAATGATAGAGATGGTAGGCCCCTCATTTCCATCAACCCATCTGTTGTAATCAATATTTCCTTCAGGCTTGGTGAGTGCCAATTTCGAGAGAACATCTGCCTCCATATTTATCTCCCTGTACACATGGGTGAAGTATATGTCTCTAAACGTAGATTTCATCATTTTTAAGCTATCCATCCACCCCATCAGTGAGGCAACCTGCAGTTTGCCTATGTCCTTTAACTATTCAATGATGATCTTTGAGTCTCCAATGACTTGTATCACCTCAAGATTGAACCATTGTGCTAGATAAAGAGACGCCCAAGCACCTAACAGTTCTTCCCTCATATTTGCCCCCTGGCCACAATTTAAGGTCCATTTAATGGTGTATTGATCACTGTGCTTTATTATACCTCCTGCCCCACACCTAAGTGTACTGGAAAGAGAAGCCCTGTCGAACCAACAAACTATTGAGGTCACAAGTCGAGGTGGATGAATAAGATACACTTTTAAATTCTTAACCATCGTCACCAGGGGCAACATTGTTTTAACTTTTGCTACCACTGTGTAGATCAATGCTTTGGATCCTTCAAAAATAACCCGGTTCCTCTCCAACCATAAGTACCAACAAATAATAGAAGGGAGAGTGATGAGGGTTGCTTCCTTCTTAAGCCAACTCTCAAATCAAGAACTGAGAAATTCTCCATCCCAAGCAGCGCGAATATTAAGAGTTGTGTAAAAATGGCTCCAAATCTCTCAACAAAAGCAGCAAGAAACAAAGAGATGATACACTGATTCTCCTTCACTAAGACATAAAACACAGATATTTGGCCCCTGCCATCCCTTCCTTTGAAGAATATCCCAAGTGAGAATTGTGTTCTCCAATGATAACCAGATGAAGAGTTTGATCTTTGGAACAAGATCCCATTTCCAGAATTGACTTCGCCAACCTCCAACAGGATTTGGCCAGAATATTTTTGCAAGAGCGAGATATAAGTTTTTAGCTGAAATGTTTTTCGAGCAGTCACCTCCCGCCCATAAAATATCATCATTTTTGTTTTGTAACTAAATCACCATATAAAACAATGATTTCTGATATGCCTCCCACTCCTCTGCAATGTTCTCGACCAGACCAATATCTTCACCCAATTTCTAATATGAAAAAGGAATACCCGATTTGCAAACGCCTCTAGCTTGAAATAGATAGATCACATAGTTCCTTCTGAGTTCAGCCCACAGGTGACTAGATAAGAAAGAGGCTTTCCCCATACCCATAATACAATCTAAACCAAATTGTACCAAATGACCAGAACTTGGTCTCCAACCGAGCCAATGAGTTAACAAGTGTAAGGATTTTAGCAGATTTCCAAGTCTGTGAGGTAGCCGAAACAATAGAAGAAGTTGACCGAAGCCAATTAATCATTGAACAATTAGGTATATACTTATCCTTTATAACCTTACTCCATACCCCATCCTTTATTAGTATCCTCCATAGTGATTTTGCGGCCAATTCCTTATTAAAATGGTAAATATTTTGAATGCCCCAGCCTCCTAGTTGCTTTGGCTTTGCTAATAGGTTTCAACTGCACAGGTGGATGTTTTTCTCCCCGCAACACCCGAACATAGAAAATTAAACATTAGGCTACGGATTTTGTGTAAAATGGAAGTTGGTATAGGTGCCAGTGCCATCTAATACACGACCTGGCCCTCAAGCATTGATTTTACCAGTGTAAAACGTCCCCCCAGGGACAACCATCTATTGCACCACCATCCAATCTTTTCTTCAAATTTTGAAAGTAGCCAACACCAATCCTCCGGTTTGTAAGAATTTGCCTTTAAAAAATAACCAAGGTACTGTAATCCTTTTGCCAATTCCTCAAAACAATGTGAAAATAGAATCTTTAATCTTTCTAGAGAATATACAAAGATCTCGGAGTGATAAAATAATGATTTTTGACCAATTTATACACAAGCCAGGGGCTCTATAGAAGGTTGTTAAAATAAGTTTTATCCACTCTTCCAAATATGCTCTCGACATAATTAATACATCATCTACAAAAAACAAATGCAAATTCTTCACTAACCTTGATACCTTAACACCTAAAAGCTTTCCTTTGCCCTTTCCTTTTTTCAACAGTAAACTAAGACCTTCCATGACAAGTATAAATAACAATAGCAATAACGGGCAACCATGGTGTAGTCCTCTTCCACTTTTGAACATATGAGATGTTTCCCCATTAATCAACACCGTGAAATTAACACTAGTCACACATCTTAAGACCCAATTGGTGAAAAGAATGCTAAATCCTGATTGGATAAGGATCAAGTGTAAGAAGTCCCAATTTATACAATCGCAGGCTTTCTTAAGGTCTAACTTAAGAATCATGGATTTGGATTTCTTAACCTTTATACTACGGAGACACTCCTGAGTTGTGCCAATTGTATCCAAAATCTGCCTACCTTTAAGAAAGCCTAGTTGTTCCTCCGACAATGACCAAGAGAGAATAGGCTTGATCCTATTGGCAATGATCTTTGAAATCAGTTTGTAGTTGAGATTGCAAAGGGATATCGATCTAAAATCCCAAAAAGAAATAGGATTATTTACCTTTGGAATCAACGTTAAGAAAGTTGCATTTAATGAATTATTAACTGATCCCTAAAGCCTAGAGTCCTCCACCAGAGCAAGTAGGTCATCTCCCAATAGTTTAAAGAAGTGTAGAAAAAAATCCACAGTCCGCCCATCGGGCCCCAGGCTCTTATATTTTGCGAAGGATTTAAGAACCTCCCACAGTTCTTGTTTAGTACACAGTCTCTCTAGAAGCACATTGTCCTCAACGTGTACCAAGCAACCAAAAAGTCCAGCTGTATTGACCTGATCGGATATAATCTCCTGGTTTGAATTTTCATAAAAAGATTTAAAAAACTTTACAACTTCGATTTTTATAGTTTCCACGCCAGTATGAATCTGACCTACCTCATCACTTATCTCCCATATATGATTTGTGTTCCTCCTGTAACTAGAAAAGTTATGAAAAATTTTGTATTCTTGTCCCCCACACTTTAACCACATTGCTCTGCTTCCGAGTCTCCATAATTCTTCTTCTTCTCTAAGTAATTTATCTCGCTCTATCTCCATAAGTTTGATATTGGTCTCCCTTTCACTAGTATGTGGTTCCCAAGCCTCCTCCATAAGTAAATCAGTCAACAGACCTTCCAGACGGGTTAAATTTTCTTCCTGTAATCTTCCATGCTCTTTGGACCATGCTTTCAAATGAATCTTCAAAGATTTCATATTATTACCAAATCTTTGTTGAACATCCCTTTCGTTCAACAAAGTCGGGTCCTTCCATACATTTTTTACAATATTCGAAACCTCTGATTCAGATAACCATCTGGCATTGAACTTAAAAGGATATGTCATCGAAAAAATGTCCTGTCAATCCTTAAGAGAACTGGTGCATGATCCGAAAAGTATGGGTAATCTACCCAATATTTATACCTGCCAGCACCCGCTAAAAATTCTTTGACCACTAAAATGCGATACAGTCTTTTAGAAATACTAGCAGCACCCCTACGACCATTCCTCCAAGTTGGCACCAAATCATCCAGAGCAACGTCTATAAATCCCGCTTTACTAAAGAGCTCAGTAAAGAACACTGAAAGAGGATATAAATGTGCAGTCGCTCCCCACATCTCCCCATCTCCACAAGTAAGATTTAAATCCCCTGCAAGAATAAGGTTTCTGTGATCGAGTATTCCATTGGCCGCCAGCTTTTCCCAGAAATATTTCCTCTCCAAACAAGGGCCATAAACGTTTAAAAGAGAGACTAGTTGATTTAGTTCCAAGCACATTCCTGAAAGAAGAATACCACCACAACATAAAAAAGGGTCAATGTAAATTATTTTTGAGTCCCATGAGATAAGAAGACCTCCCTATGTACCAACATCACTGACCTCACAAGTTAACCAAGTAGGACACAGAGTAAGCATTAGCACACGATATTTATGTTCCTCAACCATAGTTTCTTGCAAAAAAATTATATATGGTCTAGTCCTCCGAAGTAATCTTCAAAGGGAGGCAGATTTCAGGGTCCCCCCACTTCCCTCTCATGTTTAAGGAGAGTAATATCATGTCTTCACTCATGCTATGGATTTCATGCCTCTAAGTTCCCCAAATTCATTTATTACCGGCAGATGTGACCCCTCAAAAATAATCTGAAAGCCTCATTCTTCTTCTTCGCACTCCTAGTCTTAACAGGAGAGGTTTCCATACCTAGACCCTTAGACCACATGTATTATTTTCCTGTGGCCCCCACTAAGGTTCCCGAAGACCCTGATCCCCCATCAAGTTCAGGTCTGTGGTAAACCGATCTCCCCCTATAAATGGGTAGATTAATGGGTGACTACACCTCTTTGATAGAAGGAACAAGGGATTCAAGAACAATCCCTAAATAGCTATCCCCAAACCAAGAATCCCTAAAACCTGGTAGTAAGTTGTCCCCGTCATCAATGGATGGTCTTGGGAGATCCCTTCCTAGAGAGACTGAGACCTCAAGATCACTCCTCTCAAGGTTGTCAATAGAGTGTAAGACATCCGGGAGATTGTTACAGACCAAACGAGTAGCAGGAAGATCCCCCCGTGATAGTCCAATCCCAACCAAACCAATAGTAGTAGAAACAACAAGGTTGTTACCTAACAAGTCCTTTGACACCTCAGACGAGCAAGAGTTGACAGTAGGTCCTGAAATACCCTTTCGCATGCCAAAGAAACTAGAATAATCCAATATAGTTCTTTCCCATGAAGTTAAAGAATGAAAGAGTGTAGGAAAAACAGTTTTTAGCTTACCCATTATAGACTCAGTTGTATCCGGCAAAGAAGAGTCCTCAAGGTCATAGCCACGAGGGATGAACCTGCTCGACTCAACTTTTGGCGAGTCAACCTGATTCATCCTATCCAGCATTGTACCTTCTAATTCCTCTTCTTCCTGTAATCCCATACAGTCCCACCATAAATGACTCGTCTTCTGACACCTAGAGCATCTGAATGGGATGCCTAAATAGTCTAGAGACTAGGAAAGATGATGTCCCTGCCATACTATCTCCAAAGTTTCCAATAAACTAGAGTGGATGTCAATTTCCACAAGGACTCTACATATCCTCTTATCAGTGGCATTGAGTCCTCCAAGGTCAACACTAATAAATTTCCCGAGGGTGTTCCCTATCGCTTCCAGTGACTTGATGTGCCAGAAATGCAGCGGCAATCCCGACAATAACACCCAGAAATGTCTGAACCTGAAATAGTCTTGTGCAGGGTCAAAACTCACCTGCCACATTTTGATCATCAAACTGCCTCCGTCAAAGGTCCAAAATTTTCCCATAATCAACTCGGTATCCTCTTTTCGCTTGAAATGGAACCCAAACCACCATTTCATCAAATAAAAAACATCTGGCTTATAACCCAGCGACGGACTCTAGTGAACATTAACCTAATCTTCCAGCGACATTTTACACCTATTCTTGTAGGAGAATCTCCCTACTAGGGTAAAAAGTGCAAGGCTAACAGTATATTCTAGTCTAACGTCCTCACCAAGAGTCAACTTTTTCTTTGGGTGATTTGGAACCCAGTGTTTAAACTGTTGAGGCCTCGAGCCCTTCTTCACACCTGCAAATCTGCCTCTAGAAGCCCCCCCAGGCACCCGTCCCTGTCCACTCAAATTCACTCCTGCGTCCTCTCGAGGATTCTCAAGGCCATTCACAACAATATTGATCCAGGTGGATATTGGTGGCCACCCACCTTTCTAACTGGCTCAAAACAGTTTTCTGGCAATTTTGGCAATTTACTATTTTTAATAGGTTTTAACTTCTGGGGCCATTTTGAGGGCCTAAATGAAGGTTTTTCAGGATTGATCTCCTCAATAATAGACAAAGACATGATTGATCCCCCAAAATGAATCTCCTCGACGATACCTTTCCAACGGACTATTACATGCCTAAAACGAAGATCGTATGCAAAAGTTACGACCCCCGGAAGTTGATGTACTAACTTACCCAAACAGGGCGCACATAACCTTTGGCGCTTCATCTCCTAGGGTTAGGTTTGTAGATTTCTAGGGTTTTTCAACATTCTTGCTTATTGTAAAAAGGCCTTCAGAGCCTCATTGTAACCATCTTCTTGCAAATGCAAGTAGTCATCACATCTCTTCTCAGAGATAAGTTGCCACCATTCTAGCGAGTCTTTCACTATGTATTTTTACAGTCTTTGTACATTTCTTTCATTAATAGAAATCGTGTATTACTGTATATCTATGTTTATGGTTGCATCTCTGATATATTTCTTTTATATTATTTAATATCTGCGATATCTCTGTGCATTTCTTTATTATATCTCCGCTCTCATTTCGTGCCAAAAATAATCTGGATCAATGGTATCGGAGCAGGCTATTCTTGATCGTTTTTTCAATACATGTCCCTGACGAGGTCCGAGTATAGAAAGTTGGGTCTTGAGCTTGTCTCTCTTGAAGACAATCACTCTCACACACCCAAGAAACCCTCAATGGTGGAAGAAAAGAAAAATGACGGAGCATACGATCCTATTAGTCTGTTGCTTGGGAAAGCTCTCACGCGACAAAGAGACGAAATGATGGAAAATTTTTCCCACATCCTTCAATGTCTATCGATAGCGACATACGCATCTTCATCAAGCGGCCACCTTGGAAGCACCTTGCCTTTCAAGGCACAAGTTAATTTTGATATTCATGTATTTGAAGGACAAATAGATGCAGAAGCCCTAGAAAAATGGTTAACTCTGCTAGAAGGTTATTGCTCTGTTCACAATTTTTCCGACAAAGAAAAGATCACCTTCACACTCCTTAAAGCTCTCCCTCATGTTAAACATTGGTGGGAAACTTACTGGGAGAAAATTTCCATAGATTAGTCTGGAATATATGGGACCGAGCCCACTTGGGATTTTTTTGTGGATGCGGTAAAGGAACAATATTATCCTATTGGCAACTATGAGGACTAGTACATGAGATGGACCACCCTGCGGCAAGAGAGGGGCCAAGTAGTTCCAGAGTTCACCAATACCTTCCATACCTTGGGCACCAATATAGGTATCAAAGACTCCAAATGGAATTTGGTTCTGAAATACCGTGGGGCTCTACATAGATACATCCAAACTGAAATGGATTTTCTGGATATCTCATCACTCGGTGTTGCTTATCGATATGCTGTTAAAATCTAGCAGAAATTTAAGCACCAGAACAAATAGGAGTTCGGATCTGCAAATCCACAACAACCAAAGTATGCCAAAGGAAACCCTAATAGACAATCTCCCGAAAACCAGTCCAAGCCACGGGAAAAGAAGGTTCACGGGAAGACAAAGAAGGACACCAGAAAATGGTGCAATTTCCACAAAAGCCCCTGGCACAACACCAATGAATGTCGCTCAAAACAATCATTGGTGGTCGAGATCAAAGACAAGGAGCCGGACCCTGATTCAGAATTTGATTCTGAAAATAATGGTAAAGGACAGATCATTGACGCAAACCCCACTGTTATTGTCACGACCGCATCAATTCAACCAGAAGAACCAACAAATCCTAAAGAAGGAGAGTGCTTTTTTCATTCACAGATGTGGGTGAAGGGGACCCCACTGCATTTTATTGGTTATAGCAGAAGCCAGAAGAACCTCATCTCAACAGAGGTCGTCAAACAGTTGGGATTGTCAACAAAACCACACCCACGACCATACAACATCAGGTGGCTTTGCCAAGGACGAGATCTTCGTGTCAGCCAACAGTGTCAATTTTCATATGACATCCAGACCTTCAAGGATGAGGTATTATGTCACGTTGCCCCACTGGATGTCTGTGATGTTCTCTTGGGCCAACCATATATGTGGAAGTTCCATGTTGTTTATGAGTCTCGACTCCACAGTGCCATTACTTCTCTAGGGGGTCATCTCTACAGAATACCAGAGGTAGTTACGACTATTGTTCCACCTAAAAAGTGTCGCAAGGTAGTATCTCATACTGCAAAATTTATCTTCTTCACAGTCTGTTCAAAAGGAGAACAGAAGGACGCTGCAACCACTACAGCCTCGCCCCAAGCACCTTCTATCCAACAGAAGCAGGTCGACAAGGCTACAACAAAACGCAAATATTCCTTCTTCACACCGTCCTCTCATGTATCTCGATTTTTTTAAGAGCCTCAACCTCAATAGGTTTGTGACAAACTTCCACAAACTGAGCAATGCGACCTCTCCAGCAAGACAAGCAACTTACCAAGATGCAGATTCAACAAACGTTTCTCCCTCTCCCCTGGGAACTCAACGCAATGGAGACCATTGCTTCCTAAGGAGGGAGGATTCATCCAAGTGGATATTGGTGGCCACCCACCTTTTCCAACTAGCTCAAAACAATTTTCTGGCAATTTTGACAATTTACTATTTTTAGTAGGTTTTAACTTTCAGGGCCATTTTGAGGGCCTAAATGAATATTTTTTGGGATAGAGCTCCTCAATGATAGCCAAAGGCATGATTGAGCCCCCAAAATGAATCTCCTCAATGATACCTTTCCAATGGGCTATCACACGCCTAAAACGGTGATCGTATGCAAAAGTTACGACCCCAGGAGGTTGATGTACTAACTTACCCAAACGGGGCCCACGTGACTTTTGGCGCTTCATCTTCTAGGGTTAGGTTTTTGGATGTATAGGGTTTTTTATCATTCTTGCTTATTTTAAAAAGGCCTTCAGAACCTCATTGTAACCATCTTCTTGCGAATGCGAGTAGCCGTCACATCTCTTCTCAAAGATAAGTTGCCACCATTCTAGCGAGTCTTTCACTCTGTATTTTTACAGTCTCTGTACATTTCTTTCATTAATAGAAATCGTGTATTAATGTATATCTGTGTTTATGGTTGTGTCTCTGACATATTTTTGTTATATTATTGAATATCTATGATATCTCAATGCATTTGTTTATTATATCTCCACTCTCATTTCGTGTCGAAAATAATCTGGATCAGTGGTATCAGAGCAGGCTGTTCTTGATCGTTTTTTTAGTGCATGTCCCCAACGAGGTCCGAGTATAGCAAGTTGGGTCTCGAGTTTGTCTCTCTTGAAGACAATCGCTCTCACACACCCAAGAAAACCTCAATGGCGGAAGAAAATAAAAATGACAGAGAAGACGATCCTATCAGTCTGTTGCTTGAGCAAGCTCTCACGCGACAAAGGGACGAAATGATGGAGAATTTTTCCCACATCCTTCAACACCTGCCGATAGCAACAGACGCATCTTCATCAAGCGACCACCTTGGAAGCACCTCACCTTTCAAGGTACAAGTTAATTTTTATATTCCTGTATTTGAACGACAGATAGATGCAGAAGCCCTAGAAAAATGGTTAACTCTGCTAGAAGGTTATTTATTTGTTCACAATTTTTCCGACAGAGAAAAGATCGCCTTCGCACTCCTTAAAGCTCTCCCTCATGTCAAACATTAGTGGGAAACTTACTGGGAGAAAATTTCCACAGAGGAGTATGGAATATATGGGACCGAGCCCACTTGGGATTTTTTTGTGGATGCGGTAAAGGAACAGTATTATCCTGTTGGCAACTATGAGGACCAGTACATGATATGGACCACCCAGCGGCAAGAGAGGGGCCAAGAAGTTCCGGAGTTCACCAATGCCTTCCATACCTTGCGCACCAAGATGGGTATCAAAGACTCTGAACGACATTTGGTTCTGAAATAATGTGGGGATCTACACAGATACATCCAAACTGAAAAGGATTTTCTGGATATCTCATCACTCAGTGTTGCTTATCGATATGTTGTTAAAATCGAGAAGAAATTTAAGCACCATAACAAATAGGATTTTGGGTCTGCAAATCCGCAACAACCAAAGTATGACAAAGACAACCCTAACAGACAGTCTCCCGAAAACCAGTCCAAGCCATGGGAAAAGAAGGCTCACAGGAAGATAAAGAAGGACACCGGAAAATGGTGTGATTTCCACAAAATACCCTGGCACAACACCGATGAATGTCGCTCAAAACAATAATTGGTGGCCAATATCAAAGACAAGGAGTTGAACCCTGGTTCATAATCTGATTCTGAAAATGCTTGTAATGATAGATTATTGATGCAGACCCCACTGCTATTGTCGCGACCACCGTACTTCAACCAGAAGAACCAAAAGATCCTGAAGAGGGGGAGCGCCTTTTTCATTCACATATGTGGGTGAAGGGGACCCCGTTGCATTTTATTGTTGATAGCGGAAGCCAGAAGAACCTCATCTCAACATAGGTCTTCAAATAGTTGGGATTGTCGACAACACCACACCCGCAACCATACAACATCGGGTGGCTTCGCCAAAGACGAGATCTTCGTCTCAACCAACAGTGTTGATTGTCATACGACATCCAGCCCTTCAAGGATGAGGTATTATGTTATGTTTCCCCACTGGATGTCTGTGATGTTCTCTTGGGCCAACCATATATGTGGAAGTGCCATGTTGTTTATGAGTCTCAACCCCGCAGTGTCATTGTTTCTCTGGGGGGTCATCTCTACAGAATATCAGAGGTGGTCATCTCTACAGAATACCAGAGGTAGTTCCGACTACTATTCCACCTAAAAATTGTCGCAAGGTAGTATCTCATACTGCAAAATTTAGCTTCTTCACAATCTATTCAAAAGGAGAACAGAAGGACACTGCAACCACTACAACCTCGCCCCAAGCACCTTCTATCCAACAGAAGAAGGTCGACAAGGATGCAACAAAACACAAAGATTCCTTCTTCACACCGTCCTCTCATGTATCTTGACTTGTTGAACAACCTCAACCTCAATAGGTTCGTGACAAATTTCCACAAACTGAGTAGCGTGACGTCTCCAGCAAGACAAGCATCTCACCAAGATGCAGATTCAACAAACGCTTTTCCCTCTCCCTCGGGAACTCAACGCAATGGAGAACATTTCTTCCTTAGGAGGGAGGATTGATCCAGGTGGATATCGGTGGCCACCCACCTTTTCCAACTGGCTCAAAATAGTTTTCTGACAATTTTGACAATTTACTATTTTTAATAGGTTTTAACTTCCGGGGCCATTTTGAGGGCCTAAATGAAGATTTTTTGGGATTGAGCTCCACAATGATAGCTAAAGGCATGATTAAGCCCCCAAAATGAATCTCCTCGATGATACCTTTCCAACGGACTATCACACGCCTAAAATGAAGATCGTATGCAAAAGTTACGACCCCGGGAAGTTGATGTACTAACTTACCCAAACGGGGCCCACATGACTTTTGGCGCTTCATCTCCTAGGGTTAGGTTTTTGGATGTTTAGGGTTTTTTGGCATTCTTTCTTATTGTAAAAAGGCCTTCGGAGCCTCATTGTAACCATCTTCTTGCGAATGCGAGTAGCCATCACATCTCTTCTCAGAGATAAGCTGCCACCATTCTAGCGAGTCTTTCACTCTGTATTTTTACAGTCTCTGTACATTTATTTCATTAATAGAAATCATGTATTACTATATATCTATTTTTATGGTTGAATCTCTGATATATTTCTATTATATTATTGAATATCTGCGATATCTCTGTGCATTTCTTTATTATATCTCCGCTCTCATTTCGTGCCGAAAATAATCCGGATCAAATATTCTCAGAAGCACATGAGTCCAAACCTCTAGCGTTCACGACAGGAGAAAAACAAGAATAATGATGGCTAACTTCTGCGAGAGACGTAGAAAGCTGAGCCTTAACCGCTTCCCTAAGCGCATTAAAACTTCCATTAAACCCTGCCAAGTCTACATATGTGAAGAGATCCGCTTGCCTCCATATGGCTTCACCCGCCTCTCCCATAAAGGCGCTGAATTCAACGTCCATCGGAATCCCCTCCAGTGGAGTGTGAGTCATACACCCTGGCCCATCACAACATGACAAAACCACCGTCAACTGTTCAGATGTACTAACTACCTTAAAGACTCCTTATCTCTAACCAGAATACGAGGATGGCATGAACCCCACTAAAAC
>ML776668.1:517977-547766 GCA_009831015.1 Picea engelmannii
ATTATATATATATATATATATATATATATATATATATATATATATATATATATATATATATATATGGGGTTCATTGTAGTAGTTAAGGAAAAGCTTCTCAGCATTTTCAGAATATTGGGGGTTCAACAATTATTCCTCCCAACTATTCAAATTACATCTAATGAACAATAGTTTATGTGTTCCAAAAATATTAAGAAAAACTTTTTAAAATCACCATAATTTTATTGAGTTAAAAGGTTAGGAAAGTTGATAATGTATCTAATATTTTGAAAATGTCTAAATAATTTAATAACATTCTCATTTTAATAAATCATTAAAATTTTATAGTTGAAATTATATATTTTTTATATTATTTTATCAATATGAAAAAAAAACCATATATATATATATATATATATATATTATTTCATTTTATCAATATGAAAATTTAATGTCATATAATAATATGTATGTTTTTCTTTTAAAATAAAATATGCATACATAAACAATATATATATAAAGTTATTGGAAATAGTGAAAATCCAACGAGTAAATTCGGGTGAGAATCGAACATGAAATTTCATTTTACAAATTTCCTTCCATTTACACAGCACTTGCCAATCCGTCTACACCCATACAAACAACTTTAAATAATTTTAGATATACATACATACATATAATTTCAATCAAAATTGATTTAATTTTAATCAAAGTTGGTTTCTTTGGCATTTTCAAACACATATGTATACATCAACAACATACAATATCTATATAAAACCGATTTAAAAGAACGAATTAACTTTGCATCCAACTATATAATTTATGATTTACCATGCTTAATTTTAAATATACACACATACACATAATTTTAATCAAAGCTGGTTTTTTTTAGCATTTTCAAATTTTTGAATAAAGATTGCTACATTTTTTTAATTTTGATGATTTACCATGCTTAATTTTAAATATACATACACATAATGTTAATCAAAACTAGTTTCATACTTAATTTTAGATATACATACATACACATAATTTTAATCAAAGCTGGTTTCTTTGGCATTTTCAAACCTTTAAAACCTTTAAATAAAGATTGCTACATTCTTTTAATTTTGATTTCTTTTAAGCATATTTAATCAAAACTGGTTTCTTTGGCATTTTCAAACCTTTGAATAAAGATTGCTACATTCTTTTAATTTTGATTCCTTTTAAGCATATTTAGCATTCAAAGAACTAAAATAATTTCAGAGCAAATTATGTAGAAGACACAATTATAAATTTAATTTTTGCATTAACCAATTAGGAAATACACAATAATGATAAATAGCTTTTAACTCTAACACATGTACATATAAGCCTCTTAATTTTAGAGGCCATCCCTCGTTCTTTTACATATAAACCTATTAATTTTAGACTCCATTCCTCGTTTTCTTTCCGCAGAAAATAGATAAAAAAAAAACAACATTATTTAGAAATGTTATTATCTACTTATTTTTTAAATATATGAATACATATTTATTTATAAATTATTATATATAATATATTAAAGATAGATTTTTAAAATAAATTATTATATATAATATATTAAAAATAAATTTTTAAATGATAAAATAATTTTAAGTTTGTTAAAAATTTTATTTATTTTTTATTTTTTTTAGGTTAGGGTCTAGCCATACCAAATTGGTGTATGAGACCCTCTTGTTTATGGGACAAGGGACTTTCCTCCACCTAGGAATTTGACTGATAAAGTCTACGAGATATACATACCCTACATACCTACCCCTCTCGATTTGAACTTGTGACCACTTAAGATTTTAATATATAATGTATAATATATTAAAAAAATTAATAATAATTATTAAAATATATTAATATGTTTTATAAAAAATTAAAATTATTATACATTTATTATGTTATATAAATATCATTGAAATTATTTAATATGTGAATTTTTAATATTTTTTATTTTTTATATTATTAAATATTAATATATTAATATTAATTATTATATATTATTATCATATATATTTTTATAGGTCATACAAATATCTTGGAATTGATATTCACCACAAGTTTAAATGGAGTTATAATATTGAGAAAATGATTATTAGGGGATAGAAAGCTTATTATGGGCTTGAAAACAATTGTAAATCAATAGATCTTTGGATTTGGGACAAGAAGAAACTCTTCTTTGAGACTCTTGTTACACCTATTATTCTTTATGGATGTGAATTCTGGGTTGTAGTATCTCTCAAAGATAGAGCAAATACAAAAGAATTTTATAACCTATAATTTCAAAATTAAAGGAAATACACCATATCCCATCCTTCTCTTAGAAACAAGCCTCTCCCCCATTGAGAGCACAACTATGGCTAGATACCTAATATATAAGAACAAGTTAAACAACATGGAATACAAGAGGCTTCCTAAAATTGCTTCAAAATCAAGTCGTAACCACCATCGAGAGAGGATGGCATAAAGATGCTTGGTCTTGGCTAAACTATTGGGGAATCATACAATATACCATTTTGTAGAATACATATGCTCTTAAAAATATCATCAAATCAAAATTTAAGGAGAAAATGTCTTGTGATAAAGAGTTATAGGAAAAAAGAAAATTAAGGTATTATAAGGATGTAATCAACCATAATCTAGAAGAACAAAATTATCTATTTGTTTTGACAAGTGTAAAGAAAAAAATAACTATTGCTAAGATAAGAACAAATTCTCAGGAGCTCCATAATGAAACTAGGAGTTGGTCAATTCCTAAAAATCCATGGGATGAAAGAGTGTGTCACCTTTGTGACACTAAGAAGGTTGAAAATGAAAATCACTTTCTCTTAGATTGTCCATCCTATACCCAGATTAAATCTCATTTTCAAAATATTTGTCACTTTACCAACCTTCCTAACCTCTTAACTCAACAAAACTATGGTGATCTTGGAAAGCTTCTCTTAATGTTTTTCTAGCACAAAAACAAAATTCTAAAGAATCACAAGTAATCACTTTTTTTCGAGGGAAAAAATTTGCTCAAATTATATTAGACATATAATTTTTTCATCTTTCAGTACATTTACAGGATTCTCTAAATCCTCAATTACTTCTAGAAAAAGATATATACTGGCATTCTGCACAGTTCAAAAACTTTACAAAAAGTAATAGTCAAAATGAGTTCCAATACAACTGCCACAAAACTGAAATACTGGGATATAATAACTGTATATAAACAAAAAAGCCCGGAGAAACAGATTCATCTTTTCATATCTGCTTCTCTAAAGCAGATTCGTCAATGAATCTTTAACTGTCTTTGCGGGCCTTCTTCTCCATTTGTCCATATATAATAAGTAACCAGTCCTTTGGGTTCAATCATAGCCTGCTTAGAAAGAAAGTCTGCATCAGAATTAAAAACTCTAAAAATATGTTGAAAGACAATAGATTGGAATTTCTGAATAAGTATTTTCGTTCTTTTCTTCCATCCTTCTATGGCGATCACCATCATTGTGCCCTTGTCATTGAGCCAATCTATAACAATTTTTGAGTCACCCATAACATGGAGAGATGGAATTTCCAAATGATTTGCTAACATTAAGGTAAACCAAGCTCCCAAGAGCTCCGCCCTCGTATTTGTACCTTTACCACAGAAGAATGTCCATTTATACACTGTTGAATCCCAGTTTTTTATGATTCCTCCTGCCCCACTCCTATCACCATCTATTGCAGCTGCTCCATCGAACCAGGCAAGGGATGAGTTCTGGCTTTGATGTATCCAAATAGACTTTGGAGTTCGAGACTTTACCTTACTGTTGGGATAAGTAATACGTGTCAGGATCTTGTAGATAATCAAGTGCACTGAGGGGGAAGCTTCTTCAAAGATTGCTCGATTGCGTTCAAGCCAAATAAACCAGATAACATATACTGCAATCACTATAGGTACCTTCTTATTCATATACCAGTTTTTCATACATTCCAGGAGGGAATTTCCTATCCAATCGCCATCAAGCAATAAGATATGTTTTAAAAAATTCCAAATAGTTTGAGTGAAAGGGAAAAGTTTGAAAATATGTAATGGAGTTTCCAAATCTGATTTACATAGTGGACAATGTCCCGAGCCCTCCCATCCTTTCCTCTGCAACATATTCCAGGTTATTATTTTTTCTTCAATTACTAACCAAATAAACAACTTTATTTTTAACTGAACGTTCCACTTCCAAATCGATAATCTCCATCTCTCCACACTGGTTAAGCATTTCGATGAAATAATACTTAGATATAAATTCCTTGTCGATGGCTTACCAGGACTGGCCCCGCCTGTCCACATAATTTGTCTACACCTTCCTGTAGGATCACCCCAACATCAATAAGGTTTTTCCTATATGAATCCCATTCTAATGCCAATTCTGCGTCCAGTCCCAGAACATTACTCTTCACCCAATAATTTGAAAGATTTGTTGTTGTTGACGGATTCCGTGCTTGAGCCAGTGTCACCATATTTCATTCTGTTAAAGATGTCTGTAATGGAGTGGATAAAAATGAATTGTCCCCCATCCCCAAAATACGATCCTTTCCCAAAACCACTAGCTCTCCTAATCCCGGGTTCCAGCTTATACCATGTAAAATGAGATAAGTCACCTTCAATAATCCACTCCAAAATTTTGAAACTCCATTTTGTATAAAGGAATTAGATCTTAGCCACGTAGAAACATTTTTGTTTCCAATATATTTATCCATTAATATCTTATGCCAAATACCTTTTCCCAAGAGTACTCTCCAAAGGGTATTAGCTGCTAATGCTTTGCTGAAGTCGAAGATATTGAGAATGCCCCAGCCCCCCATCTTTTTTGGAACGTATATCTTCTCCCAGTTACACAAATGCAAATGATGGGAAGTACTATCACGTTTCCACAGGAAATTGTACATCATTCTTCTCAGCAAGTTCAAAATCGAAAAAGGTACCACTGCCATGGAGAGCCAATATACCGACTGACTGGTTAAAACAACTTTGAGAAGAGTTAAACGACCTCCCAATGACAACCAACGATAACACCAGTTATTAATTCTCTTTTCAAACTTTTTTAATAGCCAGCTCCAATCCTCCAATCCTTGAGCCCCAGCTTTGATATAAAAGCCCAAATATTTGAATGCGAGATCCATCACTATAAAATTAAACGGGAACACATCTTTGAAAACATTAAGCTCCAAATCAGTTAATCCAACAAAATGAAAAGTAGATTTTAAGACATTTATTTGTAATCCTGAGGTTAAACAAAAAAAATTCAGAATCTTGTCAATCTCCCACCACTCCTGCATAGTAGCTTTTATTAAAATGACCATGTCATCAACAAAAAGAATGTGTAATATTTTTATGGTTCTCGTAACCAGAATACCTGAAATTTTACCAACATTCTGACTAGCTTTCAGAAGTAAGCTCAAACCTTACATGACAAGTATGAAAAGTAAGGGGGATAAAGGACAACCTTGTCGAAGTCCCCTGTTGCTTTTAAAGAAATCTGTAGCTTCACCATTTACCAGAACTAAATAAGAAGTAGAAACTACGCAGCTCATAATCCAGTTAGTTATATTGACTCCCATACCAATTTGAAGCAGAATTAATCTCAACATATCTCAATTAACACAATCATAAGCTTTCTGTAAATCAAGCTTTAGGATCATTGCTTTTATTTTCTTTTTCTCAATGCTATGAATACATTCATGGACTGTCCCGATAGCATCCTGTATCTGTCTCCCCTGGAGGAAACCCAACTGCTCTTCAGATAGTGATCTAGAGAGAAAGGGTTTAATGCTATCTACGATAACCTTTGAGATAATATTATAGCATAGATTACACAGAGAAATTGGCCAAAAATCTCCAAAGCGATGAGGCTTGTTAACTTTCAGAATGAGAGTGATAAAAGTAGAGTTTAGAGCTCCTGCTATCATACCTTTTTTCCTGGACTCCTCCACCATTCCAAGTAGGTCTTCCCCTACGATATCAAAAAAAACCTTAAAAAAATCGACAGTCCAGCCATCCGGGCTTGGACTTTTGTCGATTTTGAACTTATATATAACTTTCTGGAGTTCCTGTAAATCAACCAGTTTGAATAAGACCTCAACTTCCATATTATTTATCATCTCATTATAATGGGCAACCATTTGAACTTGTTTACTTATTGGAGGAGTCGTCCCATTTTTATAAAAATATTTAAAATGATGATAAGCAACTTTCTTTAAATTATCTTGACCATTGTGTACCTGTCCCTCCTCATCCTTTAGTTCCCAAAGATATTTACTATTCCTCCTAAAACTCGCGTAACTATGAAAAAATCTAGTATTAAGATCTCCACTTTGTAACCAAATGGCCCGACTACACTGTCGCCATTGTTCCTCATTTTCAATAAGAATTTTTGTTCTTTCTTGTTCCAGTAACTTAAGAGACTGATCACCAAAATTATTAAAGATACCAGCAGATTGATTCTGTAATATAAATGAAATCTCCTTTTCTAACTCCAATAGTCTTGAGTTTTGGTGATACCTCACCTCCTTTTGCCAAGCTCTTGTTAATATTTTCAGCTCCTTTAGTTTCCAAACAAGTCGCCTTTGTCTTCCATTCTCCATTAGAAATTTAGGATCTCTCCAAATTTTCTGAACAAACTCAACAAAGAGAATTTCTTTTGACCACAACAGATTAAATTTGAATGGGAAAGCTTTGTAAGTCATAGTTGAATCAAGCTGCAGTACAATCGATGCATGATCAGATATATAGGGGAACTCCACCCAAGCCCTATACACCCCAACCGATGAAAAAATATCCTCTGATATGAATGCCCGGTCAAGACATTTAGATATAGGCTCACTACCAGCACAACCATTCCTCCATGTTGGCATCAAAGTAACAGGTTCAATATCTATCAATTTATTCTTGTGGAAATAGTTGATAAAAAAACTTGCCAGAGTACCCAAAGTATGAATTCCTCCCCAAATCTCCCCTAAAGACGGTGTCAAGTTGAGATCTCCACTTAGTACTAAATTCTTTTTTGTTAACAACCCCGACTTCTCAAGCCTTTCCCGGAACATTTTACGATCTGAGCACGAACCATAGATATTTAGTAAGGATAATTGTCTTTTACTTTGCAGATCCAAACCTGTCAATAACAATCTGCCACAAGTAAGATAGGGCGTCAATTCAAAGGCGTTCGGATCCCATGATACCAAAAGACCCCCAGATTTCCCCACTAAGTTTACCGCACAACAGTGCCAACGAGGTCTAAGTAAATTAAAAAAAGCACATGCTTTCTCAGCATGTATTAACGTCTCCTATAAAAAAACAATGTTTGGCCTCACTTTATCAAGTAACCCTCGGACATAGGGTAGTTTTAGGATGCCTCCCATTCCCCTTATATTAAGAGATAATAATAACATTATTTGGAGAGAGCAAGGGCCTTCATTGTTCTAAGGGGCCCGCCATCGGTGGGATGTCGGTAAGAAAGTTCAGTAGCCTTATCAGTGGAAGCTTTTTTCCTAGCACTCCGAGTTTTCATCGGCGAATGCTCAATACCTAAACCACATGACCAAGCAAATTTTGTCCCAATTACCCTCCCTTCAGTACTTTTCCCACTGTCCTCCCCAAGGGCCTTCTCCGTGAGCTTTTCAAGTTTACCAAGAAAGACATACAGATTGACAATGGATTCATTTCCACGAATGAAGGGGGTAAGTGAATCAAGTATTGCCGTCAAATTTGATTTTTCTTCTTCTAATTCACGAAATTCGGGAAGAATAGGTGGCGTATCAAAATCAGGTTGACTAGTGTCTGGGGATAAAGTTGACACAATATGAGAAGGAGGTTCTACGGTAGAGGGGTCGTTAGTGGACAAAACAACAGATACACTATGTCGGTTGACAAGAGCCATAGGTTCCACAACCTTAAAAGCAGTCTGGGAGCTAGAAGGAGAAATCAAGCCTTCAGTTTCATCCACAGTGTTGTCTGAAGGTCCATCAGCAGATAACGGTGGTGAGATAATATCAACAATAACTTGTTTAAGCCAGACAAAGGATAAAACCAAATCTCTTTCCCCCGAAGTCAAAGTATGATAGAAAGACAGGCAATAAGATTGTAGCTTACCTAAAACCAATGCCGGAGGCTCTCGGAAGCTTGAACCACTGCCAATATGACTTTTGAAACCCGTATCCATCGAAAAATCAGTATGAGTATAGTATCGTCTGGTGGGTTCCATCAACTCTTCATGTGAAAACTTCCCTTGACACTCACATCGAAGGTGAGAAGTACTTCTGCAGAAACTACAACGAAATGGAATCCCTAGGTAATCGAGCTTCTGCACAATGATATTTCCTCGCCACTCTATTTCTAAAGTAGCAGGAAGTCCTTTCTGGATATCAATTTACACCATCACCTTTCCCACCTTTCTCGCAGGGCTCGAAAGAGATCTCTCGTCTGTCATAATAAACTTACCTAGAGAATTACTGATAGCCTTTAAGGCTCCAACATTCCATAAAAACCAAGGTAACCCAGGTAGTAAGACCCAAATGTGTCTAAACGGGAAGAAATCTGTGTCTGAGTTGAAATCTAATCTCCACCTCTTAACCATAAGGCTATTCGAACCATCCACCCAGAAGGAGTTCAATAAAGTTGCAGTGTCTTCCGTGGTTCTACATAGAAAGCCTATCTAGCCTTTGGATAAACTATACATGTCTGGGACGTAACCAATAACCGGAACCCAAACCTGTTCTAACCAGGCAATAAGTTTCTCAACAGTCATACTCTGGTATGCAAACCTCCCAACGAGTCCGCATAGAGTGAGCCTACAAGTATCTACTAAACCAATGTCTGCTCCGAGAACCATCCTCTTCACCTCTTTCAAGGCTTTCCATTGTTTCCTATATGAAATATCACCACCAATAACCAATGAAGGGTTCACTTGTTTCGGTACTAAGCCAGGACTACCAGCAACAAGTTTAGAACAACTCTGGACTAGCGGGGAGTCCCCTCGATTTTCAACTTGGATTGGTGGTAAGAAGGTATCAAAAGACAGAGTGTGTGTAGAGTAAGAGGAACCGAGAGCCTGATTGACCAAAGGAATACCAGGGACTCCGGTGGAAAACTTAGGGTTCAAGTTAGGTTTTGGAGAAATAAGTTCGGTATTAACTGCATGTATCTGCCACAGATCATATGCAGGCTCACTCAACAAAGCCTGTAGCTCCGCATTAATAGAGTCGAGCCTGGCAGTAGCCATCTGGAGCCCACTAAGTAAAACCTCTTGGGATTAAACTAAAAATAATGAAGGAAAAGACCCCACCTTCTCGAGAAAATACAACAACGAAGTGCTCTGACAGGAGAGGCAGCGAAATAAAGGCACTAAAATAATGGAGCTAGCATAACAATAATCGGTTCAGTTTCCAAACTGGGAAAAAAACTAGTCACAAAGAAAAAACCTCTAACTGACAATACAATGACCGGACCAGTTGATCGAAGCCTAAAAGATTTGATATACCAATTCTATCTTAGTGGACATTAATCATCATCATCATTATCTTAGTGAACTTTAATCATCATCATCATCATTATTGTCTTAATGAATGTTAATAATCATCATCATCATATTAAAATAATATAAAGTTATAATTATATTAATTTTTAATATATTTAGATGGATAAATACTCAACTTCATGTAGCAAATTAAACAATGTCATGTCCATTTTTTTTTATAGCTAGACCACTTTACTCTTCAAAGGAGCGAATGCTCGAATCAAGAGCTTGAATTATCGAGGCATATCTATTTCTTATGCTTTGGTTGCATTGTGTTTGAGTGATATCTGATATATTTAATTACAACACTAACAAAAAATAAACAACAAACAAATGGGACCGGCTTACATCAACTTGACATGGATATCTGCTATCCACCACATCGGAATGAAGTCATATAACATAGCTAAAAACTTATAGATATTCGATAAAGTTAAAATATAATAAACAAATACAAAGCGTGACAGATATACATCATCCCGAGGCTATATATAGTATCTCTATATAAAAAAACATGAAATAAACAAAAGTTAAAAATCATCTATATTACATAGCATAAAATATTTATTTATTTTTTCCAAGTAAAAATCTGTGTTATAGATTCTTTAAGCCTGCCATTAACAATCTCATCCAAAGCTCTCTCGGCAAGGTTTTCAATGAAATGTTGCTAAAAGAAATATATGACCATAATGAGTAAAAATATAAATATATACTATTAAATATAAATAAATTTTGAATATAAATATTTTTAAATACAAAAGATATTTGATTTTTTTACCTATATAAATATTATTAAATACATTTAAATTTTAATTTTTTTAAAAAACATTATGATATAAAAATACTGATGTTTATTATACTCAGATATTAAGGTAAAAATTAGGTGCTTTGCAACTATTATCTTTATTAAATATAAAAACAAATTAAAAAAATTAAAAAAATAAAATGAATTTATATTAAATTTTTTAATATTTCATTACAAGGTAGGAGAGGAGAGATTGTTGCATTTTAGTTTATATATATATATCCTATTAAACTTCGTAATTTTATTAAATACTTTATGGTTATAAAAAATTGTTTGCAAAATCATCTAAATACATACATTTAAAGATGATAAGAGATATTGGAATGTTAGAAACAATTCAATGTTGATAAAAACACTCTTTGTATTATTGGATGTGAGAATATTTATCAGGGATGATTGATATTAAAATGTACAAACTTGGGCTAATTTTACTAGTCTTTAATATGCAAAATGTAAGACCTAGTACATGCAAGATTAACTAGGTAATTTATGAAGATTAGCAAAATATGTAAAGCAATGAAAACATAAAAGTTGAATAAGAAAAAATGGAATAATTAAAAGATTATATATATATATATATATATATATATAATAAAATGCTAAGGAAGGGAAAATGAAGGGTTGTGGTTGTTGACCTTCCCCTTCACCCCTACTCTCCCTATTTCTTCCTTAATTTCCCTTCTCAATGGGCTTCCTTCTATCCAAGAGAGGAGCTTAGAGAGGCATGAGCTGCATTGTACCGGAAATTGCCAAAATGAGAACTGAGCCTCATTCAAAGTTGGTTTTCTTGATTGGGTTTCCAAGGTAAAATATTTGTGTTGATTGTGAGTTTTATTGTGATTGTTGGGTGATTTATTATTGTGTAAAGCTCATACATCTTTACAATTTCCTATGGTATAACCCCTTCCCTATTATGTTGAATTCACTGGACATTTTAATTTTGTTATGTGTTAGAAAATGAGGACTCTACTCACGACGATTAATGATTACTTGTTTAACTCCCTATTATTCACATATGCAGTAGCAATATGCTTCTTGTAATAGTTAATTCATGTTTGAATTCAACAAAATTTGTAAAAGAAAACAACCAAGGAATTCAAACCATCCATTCCACTTGAGCTAAGATCGATGGTTGTTATGATTTAATCGTTGCATTTATCTAGCTAAATTTCTAACTTTATCTCTAAATTATAGGCATTCTTTGTATATTGTGGTTGTTTGCATTGTCTCTTAGTCAAATTCGATTGGTTAAGGTGAATTCCTTCCTCCATGGGCTATAATATCGTTTGTTTGGTTGATTCTAACTTGGCCTCGGTCGATTTTATCTCCCTAGGTTGATTTTTCCTTACCTGGGCATTTCATCTAACCCACGGGTCATATGACAATTGTACAAGTTGTACTCACCTTATGTGGGATCCTTGTTTCTCCCCAAGGTTGCATAAATGATTGTTAGACATTTAATTAGAAGCCAATTTTCAAATTTTGCATTTAATAATGGATCAAGCAGAAATCAAGGTGGAGGTAGATGCAGTTAAGAATTCCAATGATCCAGAGAACTCAAATGTTGAAGGAAATGCATCAAGATGATTGTGGTTTATAACTCCGATATGTAGTTCAATAATACCTTCGAGCACATGTCTTCAACCATCACCATGCCCATTGTGATCTATGTCATGGATGGGGACATGAACACATTTTATAGTTTGGATTGTTTCTAATCCTCAAAACACTACTCTACCTACCTCAAAATCCAAGGTGTCTCTACAGCTGTTGATGGTCAAAGAAGTGTTGAAATCAATTTTCTACAAGGTGAATGAGAATTTTTCAAGGACAATAGGTCACTTGGTAGTTTTTGGGTGGTTGGAATTCCTCTTGTTCCCCAAAGTGTCCTTGAAATAGAGGAGAAGTTTCATGATGATGCATGATCTGGAAAATCATTAGATATCAATTTAACTTTGTTAAGCCCTAATTCGTGGCACATTACCCCTTAATTGGGGCATATTACATTAGTATTGTTATTTTATTTATGTTGGCTTGGGTCCATTAGTTGTAATTGCACCTCCTAGTCTCCTATATATACCAAGGATACCTTTTCATTTGGAGTCATCTTGTAATTGTGAATTCATATGATGTATAAGGAGGTTTCCCCTTCGAAGGGGCTTATTATCTAAATTTCTCTCTTTTTCAAGGCGTTGAGTACTTATTTTTAGGTGTTTATGTTTTTTTTATATTTGGTTCTTAGCATTTGGTATCAAAGCTAGACAATCATCGGGACTGACTTCTTCAAAACACGTCTTCTTGGAATTTTTGCTATAAATTTTTCTGGAAGGTTTCAATATTTGGAATTTTTATGGTGTAGAGGCGACATATATAGCTAACTTGGGTCCAAATTTCAGATCTTGGTTCGTTATATTTTGGAGATACATTATGTTCACATTAGGGGTTTTTACTAGTCCTAAAACTAGTCTGAAACAAGTCTTCTTGGAATTTTCGCTCCCAATTTTTTTCGGCTTGGTTTCAGATTCTAAAATTTTTATAGTATGAAGGAGGAATAATAAAGTATCTTGTGTACAAATTTAAGACCTTGATTCATTGTACTCTGAATTTTATTCCCTGATGAAATTAGGGTTTTGGGTTGGTCCATATTTGAGTCTAAAACAAGTGTTCTTGGGAAAACTATTATATCTAAAGCTACAAACCCCCAAATTGAGTGAGACCTATTCCATTGGTTAGGGTATCGACCGAAGTTGTATTGGTACAAGTTTCAAGTTCTAAAGTGAAGACAGTGACACGTGGAAGTCCATATAAGTTCTCTCTCCTGAAAGGGAAAAAACTCATCACATCTTGCGAAAGTTATCATAAAATTCTATTGAAGAATCCAATCTTGGTATAACCTGTGGTGTTGGAAAGAAGACACATCAGGCTACCTCAGGTAGAAATTTTAGACTCATAAAGGGTGACATTGCAGAGCTATAGTAGAAGAAATGTCAACTAGCAAAACAATCTCCAAATCAGGGTTTTAAAATGTGTGTTTTGTTTTTGGAAATTTGCATATCTTTTGACTAGAAGATCCAATTGGGATAATTCAAAAAGTGGAATAAAGTGGGATAAAAGGAGTATCACATAAATTTGGGAGAATCTTAGGGTTTTTTAAGTACAAACATATTCCGACGTCTTTAAACATAGGAGTTTTCATTACTTGTCAGTGCTACAACCCAGGGACTGTGTGGTTCTTCCACGTACCTTGAGTATATCACAAGGCCTCTTTCGAATGGTTTCACATTAGAAATCACTACTACGGATTTGAGCTCCCACATACCTGGCATATATCAGGAGACCCCCTATAATCCTGAGACCAAATGAGTAAATTGTTTGCTCTTCTTGTTGCTATAGTACACCGAGAACAACACTCAGGGAGATCACTTTCTAGTACCTGGGTAGTCGGATAGTACGACTAAGGGCATGGTCAAGCCTCCTTAGTTAGTTCCCTAAGATATTGGGATGAGTATTATTGTTGGACCCTACACATATATCAGAGAGCTATAACATCTGACACTCCCTTATCTGTGAGGACATCTTCATAAGCCAATTAGGAATTCCTACATTGTAGTGATACTTGACCAAAATGCCACTAAAAAAGGGAACTTCTACACCAAATAAGCCCTCAGAAAGTCCTACTTGGACTCTTGATGAAGGTGAAGAAATGCACAAGGGCATAGATGATTTACAAAAGAAGGAAATAACAAAAGATGAACTACAAAGGATGATGGATTCAACTGAAGCTAACATGGCAGAGATGATGGATGCTAAGATGGATGGATTAAAAGAGGAGATCATGGAAGGTTTGAAAAAGTTGCTAATAGAGAGGCCACCTGAAAGTGACTATGTATCCCATGAAATTCATGATGAGGACACAAGGAAGATGAATCAATACTGGAGAAACTCCAGCTTTGGGTTGAAGACCAACGACTTTCCTAAGATCCATATGGGAAAGTTTGATGGCAAGGATCCAATCACATGGATACTCCACATGGATCATTTATTTGATCTACATGATGTGCCTCAAACACAAAAGGTACGAATTGGGTCCTTATATTTAGAACCTAATCAGTTTGTGTGGTATTGATGGATTTGTTCCCACAAATCACTTGTCACTTGGAGAATTTTCACAGAAGAAATGATAGCACACTATGATGATACAAGGAGCAATACCTTCTTCATCCAATTGATAAATCTCAAGAAAAAGGGTTCAGTTGTGGAGCACATTGATAACTTCCAAATATTGAATATAAAGGTAACATATATTCCAGATGAGCACTTGATTGATGTCTTCATAGGAACTTTAAAGGATAACATTCAACATGAGGTTCTCCTTTGGAAACCCAAATAATTGGAGAATGCATTCAGGGTGGCGAGAAATGTTGAAAGTAAAAATCTAGCTATGGCTACTAGAAGGATCACCCCTAACATCTATTAAGAGAATAATGTTCCTTCTTCTAAACCATCTTAACCGACAAGGTTAACACCTCAAAAATTGGAGGAAAGAAAAGAAAAAGGATTATGATTTAATTGTGACAATAAGTACAGTAACGGACATAAGTGTGGTGAGAATAAATTATTCTACATAGATTATGAAGAGGAAGGAGAACAAGAATAAGAACCATCTCAAGATGAAGATGTAGAAGAGATTTATTTTGAAGAGATGACTCCCACCATATCATGTCATGCATTGGTTGGAATTAGCACTCCTCAAACCCTCAAGATCGAAGGATATATCAAAAAGAAAAAGGTAACAGTGATAATTGATTTATGCAGTACTCATAATTTCATTCACTGCAAATTAGCCAAAGATCTCAATTGCTTTATATATCCAACACCATAGTTTCAAGTAATAATTGCAAATGGAGTAACTATCAATTGCTCAGGAAAATGCCATAGATCAATCTTACTATGTGGGAATATGTAATGAATATTCTAATGATTTCTATACCCATGGGTGGTGTTGATGTTGTACTAGGGGTCCAATGGTTACAATCATTGGGAACCACGGTTTTTAATTTTCAAGAACTTTTCATGAAATTTTCATTCGAAGGAAAGGGATTTGAGTTAAAGGGTATCACATGGAAACCTTGTAAGGTGGTAAGATCTAATGCCATGACAAAATTATTGAAAAAGGGGCATCATGGTGTAATTGTACAACTATGCTCACTATATGTTCAAACATCTAAGCCATCTATTCCCCTAGATATCCAAGGGATCATTGATAGGCATTCCAAAGTATTTGAAGATATTCCTAGAGGTCTTCCTCCCACTCGCGATCATGATCATGCTATTCACTTAATTCCTAGGAGTGCTACTCCTAACATCAGGCCTTACAAGTACCCTTATGCCCAGAAGAGTGAAATTGAGCGTATGGTTGTAGAAATGTTAGAGGCTGACATTATTAGACCTAGCCAAAGTTCTTACTTTTCATCAATGGTAATGGTACTCAAGAAAGAGGGATCATGGCATATTTTTCGAGATTATAGAGAGCTCAACAAGATCACCATTAAAGATAAGTTTCACATTCCCTTCATTGATGAATTGTTAGATGAACTACATGGAGAAATCTACTTCACAAAGTTGGATCTTTGTTCAGGGTATCATCATATTAGAATGAAGGAAGAAGAGATCCCAAAAATAACATTCAGAACTCATGAAGGCCATTATGAATTTTTGGCCATGCATTTTGGCCTTACAAATTCACCTTCCACATTCCAAGGGTTGATGAATTCCATTTTCAAGCCCTTCCTTCAAAAACTTGTGTTGGTATTTTTTGATGATACAATAATCTATAGAAAGTCTTGGGAAGACAATGTTCAACATGTTGACAAGGTGCTACAACTACTAAAGGAGCAACAACTATATGCCAAACCGTCCAAATGTTTCTTTTGGGTGAAGGAGGTAGAGTATTTGGGTCATATTGTATCTCATGAAGGTGTCAAGGTAGACCCTAACAATATTAAATCCATGATGGACTGGACAATTCCCAAAACATTGAAGAATATTAGAGGATTTTTGGGTTTGACAGGTTACTACCGCAATTTTGTTCATAAATATGGAAGAATAACAACACCTTTAACTGCATTAACTAAGAAGGATGCATTTTCATGGACTCTAGAGGCAACTCAAGCTTTTGAACAACTTAAAGAGGCAATGTGCAAAGCTCCTGTCTTGACCACACCATACTTCACAAAAACCTTTATTGTGGAATGTGATGCCTCGGTAAATGGCATTGGTGTTGTTCTAATGCAAGAAGGAAGGCCCCTTGCTTTTGAAAGTTGGCCACTCAAGGTAAAGGAATTACACAAACCCATTTATGAGAAGGAAATGATGGCATAATGTTTGTTTTTCCAACAAAATAAGGTGGAAACAGTTAAGACCCTAGGGATTTTACAACCATTAGCCATTCCAAGTCAGCGCTGGGAGGAGGTTTCCATGGATTTCATCACATGGTTACCAAAGTATGAAGGAAAGAGTGTCATCATGATGATTGTTGATAGACTTACCAAGTACGCACATTTTTGTGAACTATCTCATCCTTTCAAAGCCAGTACAGTTACTACCTCATTCATGGAGACAGTTCAAAATCTACATCGAATCCCAGAGATTATTGTAAGTGATAGAGATCCCATCTTCACTGGACATTTTTGGACATAATTATTTTCTTGTTTGGGTACTCAATTGGCTCATAGCTCATATTATCATCCTAAATTTGATGGACAAACTGATATAGTGAACAAATGTCTGGAAGGATGCCTTCATTTCCTTATGTCCGATAAACAAACACAATGGTTCAACTGGTTACCCTTGGCAAAATGGTGGTATAACACTTCCTTTCATACTGCAACAAAAATGACACCATTTATGGTGCTTTATGGATATCACCCACCATCCATCACTTCTTCTCTAAAAGAAAAATCTAAGGTTCAAGTAGTGGAAGATCACATCGAGAATCAACAACAAGTTCTCCAACTCTTAAAGGACAACCTAACCATGGCACAAAATCGCATGGAACAACAAGCAGATCAACATCGTAGTGAAAAAAGTTTTGAAGTAGGGGATTGGGTATTTTTAAGACTACAACCATACAAACATATGTCCCTCAATCAAGCTAAGAAGAATAATAAATTATCACCAAAGTACTATGACCCTTATAAGGTGTTGCAAAAGATTGGTACTATGGCATACAAATTGGAGTTGCCTGCATCTTCGCGAATACACCCTGTTTTCCATGTTTCATGCTTAAATAAGGTTATAGGTGACAACATCCCACTTCAAAATATATTTCTAGAACTTGTCGACGAAGGAAAAATTATATTGGAACCTAAAGATATCACTGACACAAGAATTCACTAGTTGAGGAATAGATCAATTTTAGAGTATCTCATTAACTGGAAGAAACTACATGTTGAAGATTCCACGTGGGAAGATGGGTATTTTATACAGAAGCATCCAGAACTACTCAAGTGTTGAGGACAACACTTTTCTAAAGGGGAGAGGCATGCTAAGCCCTAATTCGTGGCACATTACCCCTTAATTGATGAATATTACATTAGTATTGTTATTTTATTTATGTTGAATTGGGTCCATTAGTTGTAATTGTACCTCCTAGTTTCCTATATATACCAATGAGACATTTTCATTGGGAATCATCTTGTAATTGTGAATTCATATGATGTATATAGAGGTTTCCCCCTCGAAGAGGCTTATTATCTTAATTTCTCTCTTTGTCAAGGCATTGAGTACTTATTCTGAGGTTTTTATGCTATTTTTATATTTAGTTCTTACAAAATCATAAGCATACATTAACATCCATCATGATTTGGGAATTATGAATGTTACTGACTATTTTCATCTATCATGTGAATCCACTTACTTAACCAAACTTCATTAATTTTCATGATTAACTTGCAGAATTAAAATGTTGAAATGAAGTGAAGTAAGAATGGAAACAAGTCAAATGACACATTACACAATTTTTTAATGGAGTTCACCAAATATTTTGGCTACATCTATGGGCTCGCTTAATCCACAAACCGCTTCATTAATTCTTCTTTGCAAAGACTTCATTCTCCCAACCTAGGATTGGTCTACAAATGCATAAGTCTCTCACATAAAGTGATTATCCTCCTTATCAAAGAGGTCTCATAACATGTGACTCATTGTCCCATCCTAGGACTTTCAAGGCTCTCTCAATAAGGACCTTTTGTTCTGCTACAAAGAACTCAAATGTGGATGTCAATATTAGCTTCACCTCGAAAAAATGGAACTTTTGACTGTAAACACTTTATAGTTATGTAGATGCTCAATGAAACTATATTACAGATTGATCAATCCTGGGAATGACTTTCTCTTATATTCCACAACCTCGGGTGTAAATGTCACCATCAGATCTGCCTCAGAAAAATGAGACTTTTGAATATAAACACTCTATGACTCCCATATATGACAAATGTCATTGAATTGCAACATACAAAAGACTGCATTTGTAAGAAAACTCCTTGCTTACTCTCTCTCAACAAGATTACAAATAATCTCTACAAAAGTCTCTCAAGGCTCTCCAAGAACTCCTCTCAAAAATCACCTCAAAAAGCTACATAAAAAAAAGCTTGTACAAAAGATTTTACAAAAAATGCATAGAACAAACCCTGTATAAAACAATTATCGTGGGCTTCTATGCACATAGCCCCTGTGTGGTGTAATGGAAAAATCATTGGGTTTATATAGCGAAGGTCAAGGGGCTGAATCTCACGCCCGTCAAGATTTTAAACCATCTAAATAAATACCAATTTAATTATTTAAACCTCTACATGCCTTGACAAGGCATACATTGTGGAGCAATGGTTGGATGCGCCGGTTATATGGTCGGAGGTCACGGGTTCCAACCCACGGACCTTCCCCATTTGCCATTTGGTTACAACAAACAACTTTAAATAATAATTTGTTGGTTAACTGTATCAATTTATATTAGTGGTACATTGTTAAAATGGTTGGTTTGTTGCGATTATGTTGGGGGTTCGATTCTCGTGCCCAACATATTTGGATTTGATAAGGCCCTTTTGGCCCGATGGAGGGTGCCACGTGGAAAATTATGATTGGGACATGTGTCACCTTCTAATTCAACCACTTGGAGCATAGCCAATGTACAATCATTTTCCACTTCAATGCCATATGAACATGCCACACCAACACCGTACTGCCACTTGTCACCTACCACGTCAGTGTCGTACATTGCCATGCCATCATCCGTACAATGCCACGTCAACATCCATACAATCCACATGTCCATCCATACAATGCCACATGTCATCCTTCTAGTGATGCCACATGTCATGACCATACAGTGCCACGTGTCATCCTTCCAATGATGCCACGTGGAACATGCCCTTTTGCCTATATTTTTTTGCCAAAACTTTATAAGGCCATATATTTCTCATACAACATTTGTTTGAGTTCATTAAATTTGTGTTGGAAATATCTCGTCGATATCTACGCAATGGAGTCATTTCCATCATTTTTTTAGCATTCTTAGATCCACCTAGATCAATGCAAATGGTATGTTTTGAGTCATCATTGTGGACAAATGTACTGTAAAGGAGAAAAATATAACAATTATTGAATTGAATGGGCATTGGTATATTAATCTTAATGTTGGGTTTGTAACAATGTTCGAGCCAACCTGGACATAGCCTTGTTCAATGCAGGGATTTTGTAGGCAAGGGTGAAACTAGAAGGCACTAGAGCCCATGCCACTACCCAAAAATCTCATTAAGATCCCTTATCAAGTAAATTGAGTTTTTGTCTCATTTCAAGAATAGGAATAAAACCTAGGAACAAGAAGAAGCAAGGTAAATTTCATTATCCTTATAATATGGTTTTGTATGACAAGTACACATGAGAATTGCAATATGGAACACAGGCCTTGTAACCGATCTCGAGTAGAGTTACATGCCATTGAAGAACGAGGTGATTGCAAGGTAGTTGCACTTAGAATTGCATCATGCACAAAAGTCCCGAAGATCAAAGATTCAAAATAGTTAGAGACCTAACTTTGATTGGCACATTGAGAACTAAGGTTCACTTGACATTACATTGAAAGCTAACTATTGTGTGCAAGCTACACTAAGAAAAAAGATTGTTGTTTCCATTTCTAGTTGGTTGTTGTGTGTAGGCTACACTAAGAACAAATACCTTGCAACCACCAAAAGAATAGAAAAGAACATAGAAAACAAATATCCTTGTAGAGGGTAGAGGACAAAATCCTAGTAACTTTTTTGAAGGAAAAACACTTTGTACAAGATTGAGACAGAGAAAATATTTTTTAACTTCCACAAGGATCCATGTTGGTGAAACGAGTGGGATATATGTCACTTGTTTACAGATCATAAGGTATCAAAGCAGTTAAATCCTTGACCTTGATGCAACTTCTAGAAAATTCCAAACCTCAGCATGGGTAAAGAAATTAGAGAGAGGTTTGAAAACTCGAGGGCTAACAATGCTCAACTTTGAGAAGAGAACAAACTCTTGAAAGAGAATGTCTGGATGTTCAAATAGAGGATGGAAGATATAGAGAAGAACCTTGAGACCTATACCAAGCCGTTTCCATTTCTAAATAATAAGTTTGATGAACACCAACACTCCCTCATTATGGTCATGATAGATTAGGACAAGCATAGAATTCATCTTGTACACCTTGGAATGAAGTTCATTTAGTTGGATAGATAGCAAGAAGAAATGCTAACTCAAATGATGGATCATATACAAAAAGAGTTGGTAGAGAAGGAGGAGGCCTCAAAGATCCAAGCAACTATCCAAGAGCACCGAGAAGCAAGGATACCATCCATTGCCACTACCTCGGCCAACACCATGGATGAGACTAATTTGGTAAGTTCACATTGCATAGAAATTTCTCAAGGGAAAATTGGTGAATTTGAAAAGAATACCAAAGGAAATGGTTCCAAAATATTAAGGCAGATGAGTTCTGATGGACAAGGGGTAATCAAGAGAAGACACGACATCTTGAGCCCCATTGTAGCTACACTGTGAATCAAGCATGAAGCCCTAGGCTTCAACAGAAGAGGGGAAAATAAAATGACCATGAAGACCATATTTGTGAAAGTGAAATACATGCTAGAGCCAACCTGCTCATCAAGAGAAAGAAAAAAAATAATTGAAGGTGGTAGCCTACTACCACCTCAACCTTCTTATGGCAGTTTTAAGAAGGGAAATGATGGGAAGAGATTGAAGACTCAACCCGCACAATTACTTAGAAGAAGTAGAAATCCAATCAAATAGGGTAAGAAGAAGAAGAATAAGACCAAGAGGTCTACCTCAAACAAGACATCCATGCAAGAGGAAAATACACAACACTATCAACTGTTGGTATTCAGAGGCTTTCTCATTTTGGAAGAAAGGACATCATGAGGCATCTTGTTGGAATAAGAAATCCATATGCCACAAGTTTGGATGTATTTAGAGAAAGAATGACAATAAGTCTTCCCTAACATAATAGAAATCTTAGAGGCATGGGAAGAAAATGACTATCTCAAGTAGTCCATACAACAAATGACGTCGAGAAATTTTTCCACCACTACAATTTGAGTGGTCATCGGGAAGAAAAGTGTTGGTGACTTCATCTAGAGCTTCACCCCATAAATTTTACAACCAAGAGAAGAATGTGGAGAATGAATAATGAAGAAGATGAAGATTTGCTTGCATCTCCAATGCAAGGAGCATAAGTTAGCCAAGGAGTTATAGCAACAAAGGAGGTTAGTGACACCAACAAGTTGATGCCAAGGGAAGCCACAATATAGTTATTGTTTTTGGTATTGCATCTGAAGAACCCCTTCTCGAAGATGTGTCAGAGATTGGTGCATGAAATTCAATGACCTTGTGGGTGTCTGTAGAAATCCATGATGTGCTTGCAAGAATGTGCAAGCACTGAAGAGTTGTTTCGATGATAGGAAGCAATTGATCCTAGTAGTATAACACATACCGAAATTTCCTTGCTAAATTGTTATGTGATGGCATGGTGCGTTGGGGTGACATTGAACATAGACCAACATTCGACTTGGCTTCATTGACTACCAATATGGACCACCTATAGGCCTAAGAGGGAGATGGGGATGAATATTGATTCCAAAGTTTGGATATGGAGATTACTCAGAGTTGAGAGCCAGAGAGTAAACTTTTGCATTGCAGGAACAAGCGAGCTAAATACATAGCCAGGACCAGAGCCATGATCCAAAGCTAGAGCCATAGTCATAGTTGTAACTAGGATCCTGAACTAGAGCCATGTTCCAAAGAAGCAAATAGAGGGCATATTGATCCAGATTGGTTTCCTTGAGATTTTGGAGACCAAAAACCTTTTCAATGGGGAAGTCTGATCTGAAATGGATCAGAACCAATGAATGGTTGTAATATTCAATGCTTGCAATATTAACTCGAAAACTTATGAAGGTTAGAAAATTATGTAAATAAATGAAAATGTAAAAGTTGAATAAAACAAAATAAGAGTGAGAAGGAAAAATGGGATAGTTAAAAGATTAAAAAAAAGAAGAAGGAGAGAAGGTCGTGGAAGGGGAAATGAAGAGTCATGGTTATTGGCCTTCCCTTTACCCCCCATCTCTCCCTATGTCTTTCTTAATTTCCCTTCTCAATGGGCATATTTCTGGCCAAGAGAGGAATATACTTAGAGATCCAAGAGTTGCATTGTACCAGAGAATAGCGAACTGATAACTAAGACCCATTCAAAGCTAGCTTTCCTGATTGGATTTCAAGGGTAGAACCTATGTTTTGATTGTGAGTTTAATTGTGATCATTGGGTAATTTATTACTGTGTAAATCTCATACATATTTTCAATTTCTTGTGGTATAACCCATTCCCTATTATGCTAAATTCATTGTGCATTTTAATTTTGTTATGTGTTAGAAAATGAGGACTTTGTTCACTATGATAAATAATTGCTTGCTCAACTTCCTATTATTCACATATGCAACAAAAATATGCTTCTTATAATAGTTAATTTATATTTGAATTCACCAAATTTTGGAAAACCCAAAAACCAGGGAATTTAGACCATCCATTCCACTTTAGTTGATATCAATGGTTGTTATGAGTTAGTTGTTTTATTTATCTAGCTAAATTTCTAACTTTATCTCTAAATTATAGGTGTTCTTTGTCTATTGAGGCCATTGACATTATCTCTTAGTCAAATTCAATTTGTTTGGGTGAATTCCTTCCTCCATGGATTGTAATATCATTTGCATGGTCAATTCTACCTTGGTTTGAGTTGATTTTATCTCCCTAAGCCGATTTTTCCTTAGTTGGGAATTTCCTCTCACCCACAGGTTATATGATGAATGTACATTAAGTACTCACCTTGTGTTGGTTGTTTCTTTCTCCCTAGGGTCACACGAATGACTGATGGAAATTCAATTAAAATCCATTTTTCAAATTTCTCATTTGAGAATGCATCAAGTCGAAATCAAGGCGAAGGTAGATGTAGTTAAGAACTCAAGTGATCCAGAGAACTCAAATGTTGAAGGAAAATCATCAATATGATTGTGGTTTATAACTCCAATATGCAGTTAAATAATGCCTTCGAGCACATGTTCATCCATCAAAATGCCCATTGTGGTCCATGTCATAGATGGGGACATGCATACATTTTATAATTTTGATTGTTTTTCATACTCAGAACACTAGTCTACTACCACAAAATATGAGGTGTTTCTACAACTGTTGAAGGTTAGAAAATTGTTGAAATCAATGTTTTGCAATATGAAATATAATCTCTCAAGGACAATAGGTCGCTTGGTATTTTTTGGGTGGATGGAATTCCTCCTGCACCCCGAGGTGTCGCTCAAATAGAAGCAAAGTTTGATAATGATGCAAATGGTATTTTTTTAGTCGTTGTTGTGGAGAAAGGTAATGCAAAGGAGAAAAATATAACAATTACTAACTTAAATGTGCATTGGTATATTAATCTAAATGTTAGGTTTGTAATAATGTTATGGCCAACATGGACATAGCCTTATTCAATGTAGGGATTTTGTAGGCAAGGGTGAAGCTAAAAGACACTGGAGCCAATGCAACTACCCCAAAAGCTCATGAAGAGCCCTTATCAAGTAGGTGGATTTTGTGTTTCATTTCAAGAACAAGAAGAAGCAAGGTAACTTTCATTATTCTTCTAATATGGTTTTGTATGGCAAGTACATGGGAGAATTGCAATATGGAACATGGTCCTTGTAACCAATTTTGAGTAGAGTTACATGTCATTGAAGAATGAGGTGATTGCAAGGAAGTTGTAATCGCCTCGGTTTTTGTTGGATGAAATTCCTCCTGCCCCCCGAGGTGTTCCACAAGTAGAGGCAAAGTTTGATAATGATGCAAATGGTATTTTTTTAGTCGTTGTTGTGGAGAAAGGTAATGTAAAGGAGAAAAATATAATAATTACTAACTTGAATGTGCATTGGTATATTAATCTAAATGTTAGGTTTGTAATAATTTTATGGCCAACATGGACATATCCTTATTCAATGTAGGGATTTTGTAGGCAAGGGCGAAGCTAGAAGGCATTGAAGCCAATGCAACTACCCCAAAATCTCACAAAGAGCCCTTATCAAGTAGGTGGATTTTGTGTTTCATTTCAAGAACAAGAAGAAACAAGGTAACTTTCATTATCCTTCTAATATGGTTGTGTATGACAAGTAAACAAGATAATTGCAATATGGAAACTGGGACTTCTAACCAATTTTGAGCAGAGTTACATTCCATTGAAGAATGAGGTGATTGAAAGGAAGTTGCAATCAGACTTGCATTGTGCACAAAAGTCTCGTAGATCAAACATTTAGCAGATATAGAGACCTGAATTTGATTGGCACATCGAGAACCAAGATTCACTTGACATTACATTTACAACTAACTATTGTGTGCAGGCTACACTAAGAAAAAATATTGAAGGTATTTTCCCAGCCTTATTGGTTTTTACATGATTGTTATTTCTAGTGCTAGTTGGTTGTTTTGTGCTGACTACGTTGAGAACATAGACCTTAGAACCATCGGAAGAAAGATAGGAGTAATGTAATTAGGTAACAATTTTTTCTTATCTATTGTAAATTGGAAATCTAAGAAAGTTAAACTTCTTGTTGATCCAAACTTTGATTGATTTTTTTTATCATTTGATCTATTTAGAATAAGGCAAAACCTTTAAGCAAAGTTCGTTTTAGTTGTGGAGGCTAATTATATTCTTGATTTAGAGAACTTTGTCTCAAACATGTTTGGATCCCAAAAATTGGTGGGGTTTTGTGTTATATTATTTGCGCAATTAGCCTCATGTATTGTTATGTTGCATTGGGTGCAGCGAGGGGGTCATAGTGGGCGGAGCCCCAAAGAAAAAAGATTCATCTATGAGAAAAAAAATTGGGGCGGTTTTGGCACACGATTTTTTGTCCCATGGTATTCTAATTTTGGTTAAGGAATTAAAGTTGTAATCTAATCTAGGTCAACGAATTAGGGATTTTGGATGACGTGGGATCCTATGTATTATATTTTAATTTGGTAGTCAATCTGGATCGTTCATTATTAGGTCACATATATGATGGTAGAGGTTATGTTGGTACCCTTTTTCCCTAGATGGAAACCCCTTTTAAAATAGGGCATTGTATTACGGCTCTACATGGTGAAAGATAGTAGTGTGTCTGAGAGAGGATATTGTGAGAGAGTGAAAAGGAGGTTGCAGTGGATGTGTCGCAAGTGTTATCCCTTCATTTTGTTGGATTGAATAAAGGAAGGACTAGCTATTTCTCCATGGACGTAGCCCATTTTGGCTGAACCGCGTTTATTGGTGTCTCTCTCTTGTATTATGTTCTTCTGTGTTTTATTTCCACATTTATTTTGATTTGTTTTATTATTATTTCTTTGTGATCCTATTCCTAATACTTCAACATGTATATAACTTAGATCATGATGGAACTCTAACCATACTTGAAAATTTGACCAAATTCAATTTAAAAGATTGTGGGAAAATGAAATAAATTTACAACCATATTAACTTACTCTATTTATGTTGAAATTATTAACACAAATGAGAGGTGGGGGGGGGGGGTGAATCAGTTTTATTTGAGCTTAAACAATTTTAAGTCAGTTAATAATTATTAATATTTCTTCATGTGGTCATCAACAAATACATCATATGGACAGTAAAGATAAAGAAGAACAGTCACACATAAAGTATACACAGAGACAGATTTTTCACGAGGAAACCCATAAAGGGAGAAAACCTCTTCTTCTTCGAAATGATAGGTAGTCTTTTATGTTCTGTACATCATCTATAATTGAGCACCAACTCAATGTGAGGCTGCAACCTCTGTTTTACAAACTACAACTTGTTTGAGAGCACCAACTCTCTGGTTTTTCTAGCACCCACTAGAAGGAAGCACCAACTCCCTATATATTCCAGCACCAACTGGATGGAAGCACCAACTTCCTGAATGTTCCAGCACCAACTGGATGGAAGCACCAACTTCCCGTTACACAAGCTCCAACTTGTATAACAGAGAACACTTTTTCTCCCTAGCACCACCCTGCCACCCTGGTTTCTCTGGCTACAACCAAATGGAAGCTACAACTTCCTGTGTTCAAGCTCCCACTTGAACCTCTGAGGACAATAGTCCTCCTGAGCACCTCCCAACCACCCTAGAATATAAATGGCTAAATAAACATTCAACTTTACAGATAAATCAGTTCTTACCAATCTTTCTTTGTTCTTTAAATCTGGTCTTCTGCACACTGTTATGCTGCTCTTCTCTTCCTCTGTCTATTCAGCAGAAATGCTCTGCATAAACTTGTGCTCTCATTATGCTCTGCTTTTCATCTCCCACTACCCCTATGCTCAATCTCTTCCTGCGCATTTTCTCATTTTCTTTTCTTAACGATTTCATTGTTCTCTCATTTAGCACCGCCAACCACATACAGTCTGTCTCATTTTATTTTATACTCCCCCACACGGTCGTTCCACTTCGCATTTCCTTAGGCAAAAGAAAGACAACTGTCCAGGCAACTGAAACACCAACTGATCGAAAACTAATTTGCAATCATGAGTCCGTTTTGCTAACAGATTCCAAACTAAGGAGTTAACTGTGAGGAATAACAGTAACCCTCTGATCAATACTTGATCCGACGGTTCATATCCAATCGATATTTCACACATCGCGATTTCGGCACTCTTGGCGTTCAGGGTTTTTGTCACTTACAAATCCCGATCCCCGAAACTCCACGAAGAAGTCAAATCAACGGTCCAGATCACTTCTTTATTCAACGGCTGCGATTAAATCGTGATTTCACATATCGCAAAATCGACATTCCTGTTGCATTGTGTTCTTTGCCTCTCTAAGTCACGATTCGCGAAACTCCGATGTGGAGTTTGATCAACGGTCCAGATCCAAGCTTGATTTAATGGCTGTGATTGAATCACCATATCGCATATCACGATTTCAACATTCTTGTTGTCAAGTGTTTTTTTCACTTCAAAGTCCCGAGTCTCGACATTCAGTAAAGAAGTCGAATCAATGGTCCAGATTACTTCTTGATCTGATGGTTGTTGTTACATCACGATTTTGCCTATCGCAATTTCGTAAATGTTGCATATTTTCTTATGCCTCTCCATATCACGATTCGCAAAACTCCGATAAGAGATTAGATCAACGGTCCAAATCCGAGCTTGATTCAACGGCTGCGATTGAGTCGCAATTTCGCATATCGCGATTTCGCATTTCTTGTTGCAGTATTTTTGTCACTCCATGTCGCGATTCGCGAAATTCCGATAAGAGATTAGATCAACGATCCAAATCCGAGCTTGATTCAATGGTTGCGATTGAGTCACAATTTCGCATATCGCGATTTTGCATTTCCTGATTACACTCGCTTCTCCTTGCACTTTAAAGACCATGTAGGTTCTGCTCGATCCAACAGTGGTCAGGCCCTACGCTTGGATCTGACGGTTGATATATGTCTCCCTCTTCAACAATCAGAGATTCTTCTTCTCAAGACTTTTTCTCATTCGCTTCCTTCGATCATTCGCTGTTGTACTCAAGCCATCACCACTATTGTACTTGCCATCAATGACAAGTATACACTGCCTGTAAATATGCTAACAATCCTCTGTACATTCTTCTTGTACTCATGCCATTCGCTGTCATTCCATTCGCTGTCTGTTACATATTTGCGAACAATCTCCCCCTTTGGCATTGATGGCAACACAAGCACCCACATGCATTTGGACTCAACTCTTCTGAACTCAAGCACCCACATGCATTCAGACTCAACTCTCCTGAGCTCTTTTCTCCCCCTTTGACATCAATGTCAAAGAAGAAACATTCTTCCCCTGATCTTGTCTCAAAACATACTCCCCCTGTCGACTATAACATCTTGGGAATACACCAGATATTCAATCAGTACTCCCCCTGACCAGGTGAACAGATTAAACACCAGAGATTATAACCCCCAACTTTTGATGAAGGTATCCAAAAGGGGTCACTGTTAATGGTTTAGTAAAGATATCAACAATCTGTTCTTTGGAAGGAATATAATTCAGTTGAACAATTTTGTTTGTAACTTGTTCTCTGAGAAAATGGTACTTGATTGGAATATGCTTAGTCTTGGAATGAAGAACAGGATTCTTGGAGACACTAATGGCACATGTGTTATCACAATGAATTGGAATAGGATCAGTGTAAGTTACCTTCAGATATGCAAGAGTTTGTATCATCCATAATATTTGTGTGCAGCAAGTAGCAACAACAATGTATTCTGCCTCTGTAGTGGATAATGAAATAGATCCTGGCTTCTTACTAAGCCATGCAACTAATGAGTCACCCAGAAAAAATGCTCCTCCACTAGTGATTTTTCTCTCATCAACACAGTTTGCCCAATCTGCATCTGAATAAGGAGTTAACTGGAAATTCTGATTTCTAGGATACCACAGTCCATAAGTCATTGTTCCCTTCAAGTATTTAAATATTCTCTTGACAGCTACCAAATGACTTTGTTTAGGAGCAGACTGAAAACGACCTACCATTCCAACAGCTTGCATTATATCAGGATGGGATGCTGTGATGTGCAGGAGACTGCCTATCATAGAGTGATACGTTCTTTGATCAACATCAGTTGAGATATCATCTTTACTCAGCTTGCAACCAACCACCATAGGTGTGCTAACTGTAGAGGAATATTCCATCTGAAATTTCTTCAACATCTCTTTCAAATATTTTTCTTGAGATATAAAAATTCCTGCAGAGCTTTGTTTTACTTGTAACCCAAGAAAATATGACAGTTCTCCTATCATGGACATTTCAAATTCTGTTTGCATAGAGTTAGCAAACCACTGGACAGATGATTCATTAGTACAACCAAAAATAATATCATC
>ML776668.1:581616-603474 GCA_009831015.1 Picea engelmannii
TGTTGGAGTTACTTCACACACACCTAGGATTTATTTTTCCTAAGGTTTTTCCTTGTTTATTAGTCATAATTAGTCATTATCCAGTCTCCTATATTTTAGGGGAGAATATTCCACCTGGAGAATATTCTCTTTCGGTTGACACTTCAATTTGACTAGTTGAGTTGAGTTTAGATGTTGCATTGGTTTTTATCACCATGCAAAATTGGGATCATCACCATGATAATTTGAACTTGCCTTGGGATCATCACCATACTGGCCCATTACCCTTGATTCCCTGAGTTAACTCTTCACTACTCTCTGTTCAGTCAGTTAACTAAAGACTAGTTGACTCAACTAGGTGGCAGTTCACTCCCGTAACTACCTGAGAGACTAGACTAGGTGGAAGTTCACTCCTGTAACTGCTAGTGTCTGTCCAGATCACTCTAGACCAAAACTTTGGTGCATTGATTCTCCTCCAGTGCGCACTTATTGAGTTATATAGAGTATATCATGTGTAAATTATTCATTATTCACAATGGTTAATGAGAATTCTTTGATTCTTTCTCTCCTTCTTCTTCTTTCTCCAACTCTCTCTGCAAATGTGTTTATTATTGTTTATATAGATCTATTATGTATAGTTTCAACACATACCTACACAGAATATATCTAGCTAAGCAATGATGCACACATTTACAGAGAGAATTTGAGAAATAAGAAGAAGGGGAGAAAGAATGAAAGAATTCTCATTAATCGTTATGAATAATGAATAATTTACACATGATATGCTATGTATAACTCAATGAGTGTGCACTAGAGGAGAACCAATGCACCATAGTGGTGGTCTAGAGTGATCTGGACACACACCATCACTTATGGGAGTGAAATTCCACCTATTCTAGTCTCTCAGGCAGTTACGGGAGTGAGCTGCCACCTAGTTGAGTTAACTAGTCAACTAGTCTTCAGTTAAGTGAATGAACAGAGAGTAGTGAGGAGTTAACTTAGGGAATCAAGGGTAATGCGCCAGTTTTGTGATGATCCCAAGGCAAGGTCTAATTAGCATGGTGATTATCCCAATGTTGCATGGTGATAAAACCAATGCAACATCTAAACTCAACTCAAGTCGTCAAACTAAAGTGTCAACTAAAAGAGAATATTCTCTAGGTGGAATATTCTCCCCTAAAGTATAGGAGACTGGATAATTACTAATTATGACTAATAAACAAGGAAAAAACTTAGGAAAAATAAATCCTATATGTGTGTGAAGTAACTCCAACACCCCCCATGAACACATTTACATGGTATCAGAGCCAACAAACTTCTAAGCAAAAGATACACCAGAAATATTTACAGGTACAAAAGATTGAAGACAGCAAAAAGAAGGATTTCCAAAAAGAACTCATTCTTACACCTTACAACTATTTTGCATGGAAGGAGAAAATATCCATACATCTCTGAACCAAAGGGTTGAATAGATTAACCTTGAATACATATACAGAACCGACATCAGCCATAGAAAAATCCAAGTACTTAAATCGCATGGATGAGGCACTCAATACAATTTGCAATGTTATTTCTCTCAATCTCCTTTTTCAAATATCTTCCTGTAAGACTCCCAATGAACCCTGGACCACCTTGTAAGGGCTCTTTGGAAAACATGATTAGATGAGGGGACACATGCTGGAGGTGGAGCTACTCACATTGGATCCAAAAAGCTTCGACAATATGCAAGATTTCTTTACAAAATTCAAGGAATTACTGTCACAACTCAAAGCTTGCAGGGTTGATAAATTAAAGGAGGACAAACAAATGGTTCTCACCATTCTCTCCAATCTTGGTCCTGAATTCTCTATATTTGTATCCACATTCCATTCTGTCAAATTCACCCCAGGACCCACCTAGAAGATGCATTCTCTTGAGGATTTTATCAAAGCCCTAACATAAGAGCAAACCAAGCTCATCAACATGGGAAAAATCAAAGGCCCAAAGGTGCATGCACTCACTGTGCAATATGGAAGCCACAAATATCATAAATCTAAAGATAAATATAAACAAAAAGCTCATGCACATCCGAAGAAGGAAGGGTACACAAAACCCTTCACCGATGCCTCCAGATCAAAAGGGGAAAAGGGAAGAAAAGGGGAGAAATGCACGTACTGTCACAAAGGATTCCATTCGGTATCCACATGCATGAAAAAAAATTAGATTTGATGTCTCAAATACTTCATCATAACAACCTTGGAGATTGCATCCCCGAGGGTGCCAAGAAGAAGAAGCCAGAAGATCTGAATTCCAAGAAAGGTAATTCTAGTCATGCCTTGATTGCCATGAACTCCTCTCTCGATGCTTAGATTGTAGATTCAGGAGAATCACATCACATGGATGCCTCAAAAGAAGTATATTCTTCTTTGGATGCATGCAAAGGTCCTCCTATTTTGATGGGGGACAACTCTTCTGTCGAAGTCACCGACAAAGGAAGGATTGAACTCACCAATGGAAGCTTCAAGAACATGCTGCATGTTCCCAAATTTTTTGTCAAACTTCTCTCCATGTATCAGATGACGAATTTTGACATCGGAAATAAATTCATATTCAAACCAAATTCTGTGTACATGTACGACATGCAAACCAACTCCAGGGTTTCTTCCGGTGAGGTAAATCATTCATCTATATTGTATATATTTTCTGAATTCATCGAACCTGATTATGCTTTACTGCTTACTAATGCTGATGAAAGTAGTAGGATATGGCACGAAAGGTTTGGAAATTTGAATTTCAGATATATGCAATAACTTATCAAGAAAATATTGGTCGATGGTATACCAGACATCCATTTCTCCAACAGAGTGTGTGAGGGATGTGTTATCGAGAAACACCCTCAAGAGAAATTTGACAAGGGAAAGTCTCACGGAGCCTATGCACCTTTAGATCTGATCCACAGTGACCTTATGGGTCCTTTTCAACATCCATCAATCAGGAAATAGAAGCTTGTTCTTATTTTTGTTGATGATTTCTCACATTTTACATGGATCTACTTTCTCATGAAAAAATCTAAGGTCTTTCAACACCTCAAAGATTTCAAAGCCCTGGTTGAGACACAGTTCGAAAAGAAGATCAAGATCCTCTGAATTGATAACATAGGAGAGTATGTAAATCATGAGATCCATGATCTTTTCCATGAGGCAGGGATCCAGTTGCAACACATAGTTCCCTATACTCCGCAACAAAACTGAGTTGCCGAGCGGAAAAACAGATCTCTAAAGGATATGGCATCTTGCATGTTGCATGCAAAGTCTCTAACACATAGACTATGGACCGAAGCACTTAATTGTGCAACATACATCTAAAATAGATCTCCCCATAGATCTGTCAAGGATAAGACCCCCTATGAGGCTTGGAGTGGCCTCAAATTGGAAGTGACCCACATTCACATTTTTTATTCACGTGCATGGGCCCATATTCCATTTGAAAAGAGGAAGGCACTTGATCCACAAAGCAATAAATGCATTTTTGTTGGATACCCTGACAGTGTGAAGGGATATAGAATTATTGATCTTTCCTCGGACCAGCTCATCATTGAGCGAAGTGTCCAATTTGAGGAAAGTGTCTCGGATGTACCTCAACAGCCACATGCAGACACCTTAATTCTTCCACATGTCTGAGATGATGAGCATGCACATGCCGACTCTTCAAACAAGAGTTCTGATTCAGAGTTCTCAGATGATTTAGATTCAGAGAAAGTACAGTCAAATGCAGAGTTAGAGAATCCAGATGCAGTTGCAGAGCCAGAGCAGAGGCCCAAGTGGGCACAAACTACTCTTCAGGATGCAGGGGCTCTCATTGGTGATCTAGTTGACACTAGGAGGACTCAATCTGATTTCAAGGAGCCTCCTATTTCATGCACTACCACTGAACCATTTCCCTCTAGGAATCTTTTCTTGATTTAGTCTTCATATCCACAGTCTTATGGAGAGGTTGTTGGAAATCCATTTTGGGAATCCGCCATGCAGGAGGAGTACAACTCCCTCCTCTAGGACCAGACTTGGGATCTGGTTCCCCTTCCTTATGGGAGGAAACTTGTCAAATGCAGATGTGTCTACAGGACCAAGAGTGCAGTGGATGGACAGATTAGCAGATACAAAGCTAGGCTTGTCACCAAAGGCTTTCAGCAGGTTCATGGTATTGACTATGATGATACCTTCACTCCAGTAGTGAAGATGGATTCCATATGATTGACACTTTCCTTTGCAGAAACCAAAGGATGGGAAGTCCATCAGATGGACGTTAAGAATGCATTTCTTCACGATGATCTCTCTGAGGAGATATATATGGAGAAACCCCAGGGATTTATGCAGGACTCATCTTTGGTATGTCAACTGAAGATGTCCTTTTATGGCCTCAAGCAGGCTCTGAGGGCATGGTATGCCAAGATGGAATCCAACCTATTGTCACAGAACTTTGTACGTTGTAAATCATTCCTGAATGTCTACATGCTCAATATGACTGATTCACTTCTACTTTTAGTTCTGTACGTTGATGATTTGTTGATCACTGGTTGCTCAACTTCACCGATTGTTGTAGTCAAGAGGATTCTACATGACATGTTTATGATGACAGACATGGGTCCACTACACTTCTTCCTTGGACTCGAGATCAGTTAGGATGCATCAAGCATCAAACTGTCTCAGGCCAAGTATGCAAGACATATCCTTGAGAGATTTCACATCAGAGACTGCAAGTCTGCTCCGACTCCTTTCCTATCAGGAGTCAAACTTGAGGATGGCGGGGAGACTCCACTGGTTGAAAACACACTGTACAGAAAGCTAGTGGGGAGCTTGTTGTATCTCACACACTCCAGACCAGACCTCTCCTATGCATTTGGTGCAGTTTCCAGGTTCATGTAGGAGTCACATGAGCTACATTCAAAGGTTGTAAAGTGTATCCTTCAATACATACAGGGCATCATCACCTTTGGGATTCATTATGCAACAGAATCTACATTAGATCTCATCAGGTTTATTGATTCTGACTGGGCTGGCGATAGCACTGATCGCAATTCCACATATGGTTACTCACTCAATATTGGTTTCAAGCCTATCTGTTGGTTGAGCAAGGAGAAAGCTTCCATTGGTATATCTTCATCCAAGGAAGAGTACAGGGGAATAGTTAACATAACCATTCAGGCTGTGTGGCTACAACATTTTCTCACTGAGTTGGGAATTTAGTTTCATTGTCCGACCGTCATCTGGTGTGACAACCAGAGCACTCTGAAGTTCTACAAAGATCCAGTTCAGAGGCAACAGATGAAGCACATAGAGATCCACATGCACTACATCCAAGACTTAATACACGAGGGGATCATCGACTTACAATTTTTTCCTTCAGCAAAATAGATGACAGACATCTTCACCAAGACCTTCACATAGAATAAGTTCCATTCTCTGCGAAGTCGTCTTGAAGTGAAGGACACAGTTGCCTAGCAACTGTAGTTATTCTTTTTACATACAGTGTACCTTGAGGAGAGGTTTTTCCCATGAGGTTTTTGTAAATGTGTTGAACCTGCACAAAATAGATCTAGCTAAACAATGATACACACGTTTATAGAGAGACTTTTAGAAAGAAAAAGAAGGAGAGAAATAATAGAGAGAATTCTCATTAACCGTTGTGAATAATGAATAATTTACACATGATATACTATGTATAACTCAATGAGTTTGAATTGACGTGAACCAAGTCACCATAGTGGTGGTATAGAGTGATCTGGACACACACCAATAGTCACGGGAGTGAACTGCCACCTATTCTAGTCTCTCAGGTAGTTATGGGAGTGAACTGCCACCTAATTGAGTTAACTAGTCAACTAGTCTTCAGTTAACTGACTGAACAAAGAGTAGTGAGGAGTTAACTCATGGAATCAAGGCTAATGCACCACTCTGGTGACGATACCAAGGCAAGGTCGAATTAGCATGGTGATGATCCCAATGCAACATCTAAACTCAACTCAACTAGTCACACTGAAGTGTCAACTGAAAGAGAATATTCTCTAGGTGGAATATTCTCCCCTAAAATATAGGAGTCTGGATAATGAATAATTATGACTAATAAACAAATAAAAATCTTAGGAAAAATAAATCCTAGGTGTGTGTGAAGTAACTCCAACACCCCCCCTGAACATCACTATGGTGAAAATAAAGATTGGGTCCCGATAACGAGGCCATGTTAGGTACCCAAGTACAAAAGATACACTGAAAATGAAGTGAGGAAAGAGGGAAAACCTCGTGGGAAACCCCCCCCCTCCCCTCAAGGTACAATGTATGTAAAAAAAATAACTACAATTGCTAAGCAACTGTGTCCTTCACTCCAAGACAACCTCGCAGAGAATGGAAATTATGCTCAGTGAAGGTCTTGGTGAAAATGTTTGTCGTCTGTTCTACTGAAGGACAGAACTGTAAGTCGATGTTCCCCTCGTGTACCAATTCCCAGATGTAGTGCATGTGGATCTCAATGTGCTTCATGTAAATTCTAACCTTATACAATGTCTACTCTAAACATATATTCATAAAAGAACAGAAAAGATACAATGGAAAATACAAACATTACACAGAGATTTTTCCCCTGGAAACCCAAACTGGGAAAGCCAACATATATTATATTCATTCATTGTGTTACAATGTTTACAATACAATATACATATAGGAGCCAGCGGCATCCAAGACCCTAACCCAATGACCTAGATTAGTCCAAAACCCTAATTCCTTAACTGAAAATAGAAAACCATCGGCAAAAACCATGTGCTGAAAAAACCACCTAAATACATGACATGTTTCTCGAGGTAGGTGTCATGTTTCCCGAGGTAGAAAAAAAAATTCCGGGGGCACTGCCCCCGAACCCCCACGCGGGGGGCTCCACCCCCCTACACGCCCGACGCATACGCTCAGGAACCACTGCTTGTGAAAAGAATATAACACATACCCAACATTCTCCCACTTCTTGTTTTCTTTGCATACAGGGGATTATAGGGTTACATAGTCAAAAATCCAGGGCAGCAATGCCCATGGATCCTCTACACCAAGAGAACTTCTCAATGCTCAAAGATTTTGTTAATGAGTCTGCAACATTCTTCAAAGTGTCCACCTTCATCAATGATAATTTATTTTCTTCAATCATGTCTCTCACAAAGTGATATTGAACATCAATGTGCTTTGTCTTAAAATGATAAGCAGGGTTCTTCGCCAGAAAAATTGCACTATGACTATCACACTCTATCCTTACAGCTTGTTGTACCAACCCAATACCTGAACACAATCTTTGTAACCATACTGCTTCCTTACTTGCATGAGTGGCTACCATGTATTCGAATTATGTAGTTGAAAGTGCCACTACAACCTGTCTTTTGCTCATCCAACTTATTGCTCCTCAAAATAGGTTAAACACATACCCGCTTGTAGATCTCCTACGATCCAAATCTCCAACCCATTCTGCATCCACAAATCCATGTATATTTACCACTTTGTCCAATCACGGTCTTCCTTCATATCATTATCCATAGCTAGCAGTGCCACGCAAATACTTGAAAACCCTTTTTACTGCTATCCAATGCTCCTTCCCTGGTTTTGACATATACCTGCTCAAAACTCCCACTGCATGTGCAATGTTCGGTCTAGTATAGACCATTGCATACATCAAACTGCCAACTGCACTTGCATATGGAACATGAGACATGTCCTCCTCTTCTTCATGTGTCTTGGGACACTGATCTGCAGATAACTTTACACCAACAGGAATAGGAACCTTGACCAGTTTACATTCCTACATATTAAACCTCTGCAATATTGTCTCGACATATTTTCTCTGATTTAACTAGAGTTTCCTCTTTTTTCGATCTCTTTTAATTTCCATGCCCAAAATGAAATTTGAATCAAGAATATCCTTCATGTCGAATTTAGAGGACAACTAAGTTTTCACATCCTGGATAATCTCCTTGTTGTTTCCTATCAGCAACATGTCATCCACATACAAGACCAAATAAATCAAATGATCACCAATTAATTTAGAATACACACAGTGATCCTCTTTCCTTCTTGTGAAGCCAAGTCCCAGCATATAAGTATCAAATTTTTGATACCACATCCTTAGTGATTGTTTTAAACCATACAGGGACTTTTTCATCTTGCATACCAGCTCCTTCTTTCCTTTCAAAGCATAACCTTCTGGTTTCTTCATAAAGATTTCTTTTTCCAGATCCCCATGCATGAATGTTGTCTTCACATCCATCTATTCTACTTCAAAATCAAATGTAGCAGCAATAGATAACATAAATATTATAGAGGTTAACTTGGCAACAGGAGAAAAAATCTCACCAAAATAAATTCCCTCAACCTGGGAATAACACTTTGCTACTAACCGAGCTTTGTATTTCTCCACTTTTCCTTCTGCATTTAGCTTCTTTTTAAATATCCATTTGTTGCCAATGGGATTTCTTCAAATTGGCAACTCCACTAGATCCCAAGCCTCATTCTTATCCAAAGATGCCATTTCTTCTTCCATGGCTCTTTTCTAGAGATTTCCATCTTCTGAATCCACTGCCTCCCTGACAGTTCTAGGATCATCATCAGTAATAGACAAAGAAAATTTTGAACGAAAATCATATGGACTATACCTTTCTGGTAGCCTTCTTTCTTGATCCGATCTCCTCAATATTGGAGTATGAAGATCTTCTTCTTCTGATTCATGTTCTTCTGTAGAGACTGCTTCATCATCCTTTAAATCAAACTCTATCTTCTCTGGTTCTTCCTTACTTGGTAGGAATTCCTATTTAACAACATCCTTCATTTCTCTAAATACCACATCTTGGCTATACACTACCTTCTTAGTTTATGGGTTCCAAAACTTATAACCTTTGAGACCATCTTTATATCCAATAAAGATACATTTTTCAGCCTTCTTATCCAGCTTACTCATGTTTTCCTTTGGAACATGAACATATGCATCGCATCCAAATACCTTAAGATGTGTGAAAGAAGGTTCCTTACCAGTCCATACCTCTTGTGGAGTCTTGTCACCCAACGTTGATGAGGGTGATCTGTTGACCAGATAACATGCAGTACCCATTGCCTCTGCCCAGAATTCTTGCCCTAACCCGACACCACTGAGCATGCACCTTGTTTTTTCCATCAGCGTCCTGTTCATCCTTTCTGCAACTCCATTTTGCTGAGGTGTATATGGAGTAGTCTTCTTCCTTGCTATACCACACTTCTTACATAATTCTTCAAATTCATTCCCGCAGAACTCTCTGCCATTATTTGTTCTCAACACCTTAATTCTTTTCTCTGTTTGATTCTCAACAAGAGCCTTAAACTCTTTAAAACTATCAAAGACTTCAGATTTCTTCCTGAGGAAATATATCCAAGTTTTCCTCGAGAATTCATCTATAAATGAGACATAGTACACAATTTTTCCCAATGACGGGACCGACACAGGTCCAAAAACATCAATGTGAACTAGTTGTAAAATTCCTTCTGCCCTCGTTGCACCAGAGGGGAATCTTACCCAATTTTGCTTCCCATATAGACAATGTTCATAGAAATCAAAATCCAAAGAGCAGTTATACATACCTTCAACCATACCTTTACCCTGTAGTAGTCAAAGACCCTTGTCTCCGATATGACCCAGTCTTTGATGCCACAACATAACCTTTTCTCCAGAGACTGTAGGAGTTCTTTCTTCTTCAACTCCAATATTAGGAACAATGGAGCTATTACACCCATCACTAATAGTGCTTCCTAGTATCTTATACAAAGTTCCAAACCGAACTCCCTTCATCAACACCATTTCTCCTCGAACCATCTTGCAAATTCCCTTTTCAAAAATTGTTTTTACCCCTGCATCTTCCATTTTTCTTATAGAAATCAAATTTATGGCCATACCTAGGATGTGTAGAACACTAGGATGTGTTCTAATCCTTCCATATATGAGTCTCAACTTGACCCTTCCTCTTTTTATGACTTTTGTTGTTGAATCATTACCTAAGAAAACATTACCTCCATCATACTTTTCATATTCGCAGAACCACTCCCTGTGGGGAATCATATGAAAGGATGCACCAGAGTCAATCAACCATGCCTTGTGATTTTCATGTGTTCTTGAAGAGGCCAAGTACACATCCCCTCCTTCTTCCTTGGAGGTCTTTTCTTCTGTAGAAGAAGATTCTTCAAATCCCTTCTTTTTCTCAACTTTGGATCTACACTGCTTCTTGTAGTGCCCTTATTTTCGACACCTCCAACATACCCTTACAAACTTTCCAGGAGATTTAGATCTACCCTTAGACTTAGATCTCCCACTTGAGAAATTAGATCTATTTCTTTCTTGGGAATGTCCTCTTGCAAATAATGTGTATTTGCTATGTCCTTCCATATTATTTTGTCTCATCTCCTCCGACAACAAGGATGAGACCACTTCTTCAAACTTCAAAGAAGTTGTATTACTACCTATGGCCACAACGAGACTATCCCACGAGTCTGGTAAAGAACACAACAAACTGATACATTTATCTTCATCTGAAATTTTCATCTCAACAGATACTAACTGACTTACCACAGTATTGAAGGCATTCAAATGCTCTACCACCGAGTCTCCATCTCTCATCCTCAAGTTATACAGCTTCTTTCTCGGGAATAGTTTATTTACTAGGGACTTAGACTGATACAACTTCCCCAAATTTTCCCATAAATCCTTGGCTATAGATTCCTCTAACACATTCAGTAATACTGAATTGGAGAGACACAATCGGATTGTGCTCTTTGCCTTCCGATCCATCTTTTTCCAATCATTCACAGAACTTCCTGTAGGTGCAATACCTGGATCTACCGCGATCCACTGATCTCTGTCCACCAAAAGATCTTCCATCTTGAGCTTCCACAGCTCAAATATTTTCCCATTAAACTTCTTGATCTCTATCTTCGAATTGCTTGCCATTTCTTTTCACCTGAAAAACAATACCGCAGATCTCCCACTGTAACAAGGCTTATCACAATCCCGAGCCAAACCCTTGACCACAAATGCGTCCCCCTGAAGCCAATAAAGCTCTGATACCAAGTGTAAATTCTAACCTTGTACAATGTCTACTGTAAACAGATATTCAGAAAAGAACAGAAAATATACAATGGCAAATACAAACATTACACAGAGATTTTTCCCCTGGAAACCCAAACCAGGAAAACCAACATATATTATATTCATGCATTGTGTTACATTGTTTACAATACAATATACATACAAGAGCCAACGACATCCAAAACTCTAACCCAATGACCTGGATTAGTCCCAAACCCTAATTCCTTAACCAAAAATAGAAAACCATCAACAAAAACCATGTGCCAAAAAAACCACCTAAATACATGACATGTTTCCCGAGGTAGGTGTGACGTTTCCCAAGGTAGGTGTCATGTTTCCCAAGACACTACTACTCGTGAAAATAATATAACACATACCCAACACTTCATCCACTGCATCTGAACTACATCTCTGAAGAACTTCAAAGTGCTCTGGTTGTCACACTAGATGATGATCGACCAATGAAACTGAATGCCCAACTTAGTGAGAAAATGTTATAGCCACATAGCCTGAATGGTTATGTTAACTACCCCTCTGTACTTTGCCTCAACTGAAGATAGAGCAATGGCATCTTGCTTCTTGCTCGACCAACAGATAGTTCAGGAAACAAGACTGAGTGAGTAACCAGATGTGGACTTGTGATCAGTGCTATCGCCAGCCCAGTTAGAATCAGTAAACCCGATGATATCTAATGTAGAGTATGTTGCATAATGAATCCCAAAGGTGATGCTTCCCTGTACGTATCGAAGGATATGATTTGCATCTTTCCAATGTAGCTCATGTGACTCCTGAATGAACCTAGAAACTGCGCCAACTACATATGAGAGGTCTGGTCTAGAGTGTGTGAGATACAACAAGCTCCCCACTAGTTGTCTGTACAGTGTGTTGTCAACCAGTAGAGTCTCCCTGCCATCCTCAAATTTGACTCCTGGTAGGAAAGGAGTCGGAGCAAACTTGTAGTCTGTCATGTGAAATCTCTCAAGGAGATCTCGTGCATACTTGGCTTGAAACAATTTGATGCTTGATGCATTCTGAATAATCTCAAGTCCAAGGAAGAAGTGTAGCAGACTCATGTCTATCATCAAAAACCTATCATGAAGAATCCTCTTGACTGCAGCAATCGCTGAAGTCGAGCAACCGGTGATCAACAAATCATCGACATACAAAACTAAAAGTAGAAGTAAATTAACCATCTTGAGCATGTATACATTTGGGTCTGATTTACAATGTACAAAGTTCTGTGACAATAGGTAGGAGTCCATCTTGGCATACCATTCCCTTGGATCCTTTTTGAGGCCATAAAGTGATTTCTTCAGTCAACAGACCAAAGATGAGTCTTGCATAAATCCCTGGGGCTGCTCCATGTAGATATCCTCAGAGAGATCACCATGAAGAAATGCATTCTTCATGTCCATCTAATGGACTTCCCATACCTTGGTTGCCTCAATGGCAAGTGCCAATCATATGGAATCCATCTTCGCTACTGGAGCGAAGGTCTCATCATAGTCAATACCATGAACTTGCTGAAAGCCTTTGGTGACAAGCCTGGCTTTGTATCTGTTGATATGTCCATCCACTACCCTCTTGGTCCTGTAGACCCATCTGTATATGACAAGTTTCCTCCCAGAAGGAAGGGGAACCAGATCCCAAGTCTGGTTCTCGAGGAGGGAATTGTACTCCTCCTACATGGCGGATTCCCGAAAGGGATTTCCAGTAGCCTCGCCATAAGATTGTGGATATGAAGACTGAACCAAGAAAAGATGCCTGGAAGGCAATGGTTCAGTGGCAGTGAGTGCAATAGGAGGCTCCTTGAAATCAAATTGATTCCTCCTAGTATCGGTTGAATCAACTACGAGATCCCATGCATCCTTAAGAGTAGTTTGTGCCCACTTGGGCCTCTGCTCAGGCTCTACAATTGCATATGGATGATTTGACTCTACATCTGACTGTACTGAATCTGAATCTAAATTTAAATCCTTTGAGTCCTCTGAATCATAACTCTCATCTAAAGAAGAGTTGGCATGTGCATGCTCATCATCTCAGACATGTGGAAGAGTGAAGGTGTCTGCATGTGGTTGTTGAGGTACATGCGAGAAACTTTCCTCGAATTGGACACTACGCTCAATGATGAGTCGGTCCAAGGAAATATCAATAAGCCTATATCCCTTCATACCATTAGGGTATCCAACAAAAATGCACTCAGTGCTCTGTGGATCAAGTGCCTTCCTCTTTTTAGAGGGAATCTGGGCCCATGCATGAGACCCAAAAATGCGAAAGTGGGTCACTTCCAGTTTGAGGCCGCTCCAAGCCTCATAGGGGGTCTTATCCTTGACAGATATATGGGGAGATCTATTTTGGATGTATGTTGCACATTTAATTGCTTCGGCCCATAGTCTCTGTGGTAGTGACTTTGCATGCAACATGCAAGATGCCATCTCCTTTAGAGATCTGTTTTTCCGCTCAACAACTCTGTTTTGTTGTGGATTGTAGGGAACTGTATGATGCAAATGAATCCGTGCCTCATGGAAAATATTATGGATCTCATGATTTACATACTCTCCCCCGTTATCAGTTCGTAGGGCTTTGATCTTCTTTCTGGACTGTGTCTCAACCAAAGCTTTGAAATCTTTGAGGTGTTGAAAGACCTCGGATTTTTGCCTGAGAAAGTAAATCCATGTAAAATGTGAGAATCATCAACAAAAATGAAAACAAACCTCTCTTTTTTGATCGATGGATGCAGAAAAGGACCCATGAGGTCACTATGGATCAGATCTAAAGGTGCGGAAGCTCGCTGAGACTTTCCCTTGTCGAATTTCTCTTGAGGGTGTTTTCCAAGAACACATCCCTCACATACTCCCTTGGAGAAATGGATGTTTGGTAGACCATCAACTAATCTATGCTTACTAATTTGTTTCATGTATCTGAAATTCAAATGTCCAAATCTTTCGTGCCATATCCTACTACTTTCATCAGCATGAGTAAGCAGTAAAGCAGAATCAGGTTCAATGAATTCAAAAAATGTATACAGTCTAGACTGATGATTTACCTCACCGGTAACAACCTTGGAGTTTGTTTTCATGTCATAGATGTCCACAACATTTGGTGTGAATACGAATTTCTTTCCGGTGCCGGAATTTTTCATTTGATACACAGAGAGAAGGTTGACAGAAAGCTTGGGAACATGCAACACATTCTCTAAGCTTTCGTTGGTGAGTTCAATCCTTCCTTTGCCGATGACTTCGACAGAAGAGTTGTCCCCCATCAGAATAGGAGGACCTTTGCATCCATCCAATGAAGAATAGACTACTTCTGAGGCATCTATGTGATGTGATGCTCCTGAATTTACGATCCAAGCATTGGGAGAGGAGTTGATGGCAATCAAGGCATGGCTAGAATTGACTTTCTTGGAATTCAGATCTTCTGGCTTCTTCTTCTTTGCACCCTCGGGGATTTGATCTCCAAGGTTGTTTTTATGAAGTATTTGAGACATTAGATATATTTTTTTTTGCATGCATGCAGACTCCGAATAGAATCCTTTGTGACAGTATGTGCATTTCTCTTCTTTTCTTCCCTTTTCTCCTTTGGATCTGGAGGCATCGGTGAAGGGTTTTGTGTACCCTTCCTTCTTCGTATGTGCATGAGATTTTCAATTATCTTTATATTTAGATTTCTTATATTTGTGTCTGATGTCATGCACAGTGAGTGCATGTGCCCTTGGGCCTTTGATTGCACCCATGTTGATGAGCTTGGTTTGCTCTTATGTCAGGGATTCGATAAAGTCCTCAAGAGAAGGCATCTTCCATGTGGCTCCAGAGGCGAATCTAACATTATGGAATGTATATAAGAATACAGATAATTCAGGACCAATCTTGGAGAGAATGGTGAGAACCATTTGTTTCTCCGCCGCCAATTTATCAACCCCTCAAGCTTTGAGTTGCGACGGTAAATCCTGGAATTTTGTAAAGAAATCTTGGATATTGTCAAAGATTTTTGGATCCAATGTGAGAAGATTGACCTCCAGCATGTGTCCCCTCATCTCATCATGTTTTCCAAAGATCCCTTCCAATATTTTCTAGGCTTCATTTGGAGTCTTACAAGAAGATATGTGAAAAAGGAGATCGGGAGAAATAAGACTGCAAATTGTTCTGGGTGCCTCATCCATGCAATTTAAGTACTTGGATTTTTCTATGGCTGATGTCAATTTTGTATCTGTATTCATGGTTAACCTATACAACCCTTTGGATAGGATATGTATGGATATTTTATCCTTCCATGCAAAATAGTTGTAAGGTGTAAGAATGAATTTTTTTTGGAATTCCATCTTTCCGTTGTCTTCAATCTTTTGTACCTGCAAAAAATTTTGGTGTAGATTTTGCTTAGCAGTCCATCGGCTCTAATACCATGTAAATGTGTTGAACCTAAAAATAATATATCTATATAAATAATTATACACACATTTGCAGAGATAATTTTAGAAAGAAGAAGAAGGAGAGAAATAATAGAAAGAATTCTCATTAACCGTTGTGAATAATGAATAATTTACACATGATATACTCTGTATAACTCAATGAGTTCGACTTGAGGTCAACCAAGTCACAATAGTGGTGGTCTAGATTTATCTGGACACACACCAATAGTTACGGGAGTGAACTACCACCTATTCTAGTCTCTCAGGCAATTACGAGAGTGAATTGCCACCTAGTTGAGTTAACTAGTCAACTAGTCTTCAGTTAAATGACTGAACAGAGAGTAGTGAGGAGTTAACTTAGGGAATCAAGGCTAATGCTCCACTCTGGTGATGATACCAAGGCAAGGTCAAATTATCATGATGATGATCCCAATGCAACATCTAAACTCAACTCAACTAGTCAAACTGAAGTGTCAACTGAAAGAGAATATTCTCCAGGTGGAATATTCTCCCCTAAAATATAGGATATTGGATAATGACTAATTATGACTAATAAACAAATAAAAACCTTCGGAAAAATAAATCCTAGGTGTGTGTGAAGTAACTCCAATAGTTTTCCCTCTTTTGTCACTTTATTTTCAGTGTATATTTTGTATTTGGGTACATAACATGGCCTCATTGATGGGACCCATTCTTTATTTTCACCATAGTGAAGTTCAGGGGGGGTGTTGGAGTTACTTCACACACACCTAGGATTTATTTTTCCTAAGGTTTTTTCTTGTTTATTAGTCATAATTAGTCATTATCCAGTCTCCTATATTTTAGCGGAGAATATTACACCTGGAGAATATTCTCTTTCAGTTGACACTTCAATTTGACTAGTTGAGTTGAGTTTAGATGTTGCATTGGTTTTATCACCATGCAACATTGGGATAATCACCATGATAATTCGACCTTGCCTTGGGATCATCACCAGACTAGTGCATTACCCTTGATTCCCTGAGTTAACTCCTCACTACTCTATGTTGAGTCAGTTAACTGAAGACTAGTTGACTAGTTAACTAAACTAGGTGGCAGTTCACTCTCGTATCTGCTTGAGATACCAGACTAGGTGGAAGTTCACTCCCGTAATTGTTGGTGTGTGTAAATATCACTCTAGAACACCACTATGGCACATTGGTTCTCCTCTAGTGCACACTCATTGAGTTATACATAGTATATCATGTGTAAATTATTCATTATTCAAATGGTTAATGAGAATTCTTTCATTCTTTCTCTCCTTCTTCTTTGTTCTCCAATTCTCTCTGCAAATGTGTGTATTATTTTTTAGCTAGATATATTATGTGCAGTTTCAACACATTTACATGGTATCAAAGCCGACAGACTGCTAAGGCAAAAGCTACACCAAAATTGTTTGCAGGTACAAAAATTGAAGACATCGGAAAAATGGATTTCCAAAAAGAATTCATTCTTACACCTTACAACTATTTTGCATGGAAGGATAAAATATCCATACATATATGAACCATAGGGTTGTATAGGTTAACCTTGAATATAGATACATAACCAACATCATCCATAGAAAAACCCAAGTACCTAAATCGCATGGATGAAGCACTCAAAACAATTTGCAGTGTTATTTCTCCAGATCTTTGTTTTCACATATATTCCTGTAAGACTCCCAATGAAGCCTGGAACACATTGGAAGGGATATTTAGAAAACAAGATGATATGAGAGGAAACATGCTGGAGGTGGAGCTACTCACATTGGATCCAAAAATCTTCGACAATATCCAAGATTTCTTTACAAAATTCAAGGATTTACTATCACAACTCAAAGCTTGTGGGGTTGATTATATGTATTTGTATCCACATTCCATTGTATCAGAATCTCCTCAAGAGCCACCTGGAAGATGCCTTCTCTTGAGGATTTTATCGAATCCCTAAAACAAGAGCAAACCAAGCTCATCAACATGGGAAAAATCAAAGGCCCAAAGGCGCATGCACTCACTGTGCAAGATGGCAGCCACACATATCATAAATCTAAATCTAAATATAAACAAAAATATCATGCACATACGAAGAAGGAAGGGTACAAAAAACCCTTCACCGATGCCTCTGAATCCAAACGGGAAAAGGGAAGAAAAGAGGAGAAATGCACGAACTGTCACAAAGAATTCCATTTGGAATCCACATGCATGCAAAAACAAATAGATTTGATGTCTCAAATACTTTAGCAAAACAACCTTGGAGATTGCATCCATGAGGGTGCCAAGAAGAAGAAGCCGGAAAATCTGAATTCCAAGAAAGGAAATTCTATCCATGCCTTGATTTCCATCAACCCTTCTCCCGATGCTTGGATCGTAGATTCAGGAGCATCACATCATATGGCTACCTCAAAAGAAATAAATTCTTCTTTGGATGCATGCAAAGGTCCTCCTATTATGATGGGGGAGAACTCTTATGTTGAAGTCACCGACAAAGGAAGGATTGAACTCACCAACGAAATCTTCGAGAACGTGTTGCATGTTCCCAAACTTTATGTCAACCTTCTCTCCGTGTATTAGATGACGAATTCCAACACTAGAAATAAAGTCACATTCACACCAAATTTCATGGACATCTACGACATGTAAACCAACTCGGGGGTTGCTACGACATTTTCTGAATTCATTGAACCTAATTTTCCTTTACTACTTACTCATGCTGATGAAAGTAGTAGGATATGACAAGAAAGGATTGGACATTTGAATTTCAAATAAATGCAAGAACTTAGCAAGAAAATATTGGTTGATGGTCTACCAGATATCCATTTCTCCAAGGGAGTGTGTGATGGATGTGTTCTTGGGAAACACCCTCAAGAGAAATTCGACAAGGGAAAGTCTCAAAGAGCCTCTGCACCTTTAGATCTAATCCATAGTGACCTTATGGGTCCTTTTACGCATCCATTGATCAGAAAAGCGAGGTTTGTTCTCATTTTTTTTGATGATTTCTCACGTTTTACATGGATCTACTTTCTAAAGGAAAAAATTTGAGGTCTTTCAACACCTCAAATATTTCAAGGCCCTGGTTGAGACAGTTCGGAAAGAAGATCAAGGTCCTCCGAACTAATATAGAGGAGAGTATATAAATCATGAGATCCATGATCTTTTCCATGAGTTAGTGATCTAATTGCAGCACACAGTTCCCTATACTCCGCAGCAAAACGAAGTTGCTGAGTGGAAAAAATAGATCTCTAAAGGAGATGGCATCTTGTATGTTGCATGCAAAGTATCTACCACAGATACTATGAGCCGAAGCACTTAATTGTGAAACATACATCCAAAACAGATCTCCCCATAGATCTGTCAAGGATAAGACCCCCTATGAGGCTTGGAGTGGCCTCAAACCAGAAGTGACCCACTTTTGCATTTTATGTTCACGTGCATGGGCCCAAATTCCCTCTGAAAAGAGGAAGGCACTTGATCCACAGATCACTGAGTACATTTTTGTTGGATACCACGACGGTTTGAAGGGATATAGAATTATTGATCTTTCCTTAGACCAACTCATTATTGAGCGAAGTTTCCAATTCGAGGAAAGTGTCTCGCATGTACCTTAGCAACCGCATGCATACACATTCATTCTTCCACCTGTATGAGATGATGAGCATGCACATGCTGACTCTTCTTCATATGAGAGTTCTGATTCAGAGGACTCAGATGATTCAGATTTAGATTCAGTATAGTTATATGCAGAGTCAGAGCATCTAGATGCAGTTGCAGAGCCAGAGCAGAGGCCCAAGTGGGCACAAATTACTCTTCAGTCTATACAGGATCTCGTTGGTGATCCAACTGACACTAGAAGGACTCAATCTAACTTCGAGGAGCCTCCTATTTCACTCACTGCCACTGAACCATTTCCCTCCAGGCATATTTTCTTGGTTCAGTCTTTAGATGCACAGTCTTATGGTGAGGTTGTTGGAAATCCCTTTTGGGAATTTTCCATGCAGGAGGAGTACAACTCCCTCCTCGAGAACCTGACATGGGATCTAGTTCCCCTTCCTTTTGGGAGGAAACTTGTTAGATGCAAATGGGTCTACAAGACCAAGAGTGTAGCATATGGACATATTAGAAAATAAAAAGTCAGACTTGTTGCCAAAGGCTTTCAACAAGTTCATGGTATTGACTATGATGAGACCTTCACTCCAGTAGTGCAGATGGATTCCATACGATTGACACTTTCCATTGTGATAGTCAAAGGATGGGAATTCCATCAGATGGACATGAAGAATGCATTTCTTCATGGTGATCTCTCTGAGGAGATCTATATGGAGCAGCCCTAGGGATTTATGCAGGACTCATATTTTCTCTGTCGACTGAAGAATTCCCTTTATGGCCTCAAGCAGGCTCCAAGGGAATGGTATGCCAAGATGGACTCCTACCTGTTGTCACATAACTTTGTATGTTGTAAATCAGACCTGAATGTCTACATGTTCAAGATGACTAATTCACTTCTACTTTTAGTTTTGTACGTTGATGATTTGTTGATCACCGATTGCTCAATTTCAGCGATTGTTGTAGTCAAGAGGATTCCACATGATAGGTTTTTGATGACTTACATGGGTCCACTACAATTCTTCTTTGGACTCAAGATCATTCAGGATGCATTAGGCATCAAACTGCCTTGGGCCAAGTATGCACGAGATCTCCTTGAGAGATTTCACATGACAGACTGAAAGTCTGCTCCAACTCCTTTTCTATAAGGATTCAAACTTGAGGATGGTGGGGAGACTCCACTGGTTGACAACACATTTTACAGACAGCTAGTGGGGAGCTTGTTGTATCGCACACACTCTAGACCATACCTCTCCTATGCAGTTGGTGTAGTTTCCAGTATCATGGAGTCACATGAGCTACATTGGAAGGATTCAAAGTGTATCCTTCGATATGTACAGGGCACCATCTCCTTTGGGATTCATTATGAAACAGAATCTACATTAGATCTCATCGGTTTTACTGATTCTAACTTATTATTTGAAATTCTATCTTTTTCAAGGTGTTGAATACTTATTCTGAGGTTTTTTTATGCTATTTTGATATTTGGTTCTTAACATATCCTTAGAAATTGAGACCGATAATATGTATAAAAAACACATGAACCATGACCATATATAGGTGATATCAATACCTTAGATCTTATTGATTACGCAGATACCTTTTTTACTCCATCTGTGAAACTTGTAGTTAGTGCTTGTAGTTTGAGTAATGAATGAGTTGTGATTATCCTTGTTACTCCAAATCAATGAATATGGGTAAACATCATTTTAAATCATGTTTAAGAATTGATACATGTTTAATTATGTTATATCAATACAAGAGATTTTATTCTATCATTATTATGTATAGATCGGTATCAGAAGTTTACCTGCTTAGTTGAGCTTACAACACCATTACTTATACTTACAACTTCATTACTTATACTTATAACTCCATTACTTCTACTTATAATACCATAACCTTTTACGTGTTACTGATTACTTAGGCATAGTGTTCATTGAAACGTGGTAAGAATTTGGGTCCGTGTTGTGTTCAAACTGAGAAAAAGAAGAGCAAACTGTGTGAGCTGAATTGAATAATTGACACAAAAGTAGTTTCCATTTTATCATGTAAGACAAGGGATAGATGTGGACTGCACATCCGACATAAATGTAAGTAAAGTGGTGTGGCATATGAGGGATTCTTTGTTAAGGTAATAACCCGCACATAGGTAGATCAATGTATTCAGATGTAATAAAGGTCAATATTAATAAGGCCTTTCAATAAAATAGAATAAGGCAGATGTAAGAAGACCTAATAGAAGTTTCTGCTTCTAGAAGGATCTTCCTCTAGATGCTTCTCTTAATAGACATATTTAGTATAAATAAGGGTCGAGGGTATGAAAACCCTAGCTGGGAGATTATTGTAACAGAGCGTTGCTCAACTGGAGGTTGCCCCCTCGAAGAGGCCTGTGAAAATTGCTTTCTAAATCAAAGTGCTATTTTAGTTGTTCTTCTCATATTATTTATGTGTTATTGTGGAGATTATGTTGGTTATATTGATGTTATTCTACCATTTCTAGCATTTTATTTATGTTCTACGTATTTATTATATCTGGTATCTTGCAAGTGGTATCAGATCACTTTCCTTGGCAGAAATTGTGGGTATTTTTTTTTTCAAGGTAGAGATGTATTCCGACGTATTTAAGCCATAGAGATCTGTCGTTACGCACATAAACCCGCGGTTGAGGGATTCATACACACAGGAAATACAAGTGGTTCTTAAGCGCACATCTGTTGGCCACCCTTGTAACCCCTGTTGGTACCCCTTCGAGTGGTAGCGCAT
>ML776668.1:604443-656811 GCA_009831015.1 Picea engelmannii
GGGCAAACCCTTGTCTGTAGAACCCTTGAATACCTAACCCTTGGGGAACATAAACATAAACAAATTAAACCGGCCAGATCTATTGCCGCGCAACTGTGTTCGGGTTGCCAAGTAAATACACATTTCTTTCTGGTTAAGAATTTTGGGATTTTAGCACTGCAACATTCTTCAGACCGAAGTATAATCTCGCAGTTGTTAAAAAAAAAAGGTCTGGAAATTTTTTCACCATTATTTGAGACCTATTCCATTAGATTCATCTCTTCTCCCTTATCACATTCATCCATATCATTTTTCTGCAAAAATTTCTGACCCCGCCTGCTCCCTTTTCAGTTCACCCATCCTCATGGCCCATACCCATAGCCAAGAACTGGAGTCTCACTTCAACACCTTGCAATCTAGTTTGCTCGAGACCCAAAAAGAAGTGCAACAACTCAATGCTACTATTGCCTCCCGTGATACATCCATCAATACCACCATAAATGCATCTGTGCAGTCTGCAATGGAGGAAGTCAAACAAGAACTGACCACCCAGCTTGAATCTATCTTTGCATCACTCTGCACCAAACTCAAGATCCCTACCAATGACCCTTTTCCTGACGCACATACAAAGACTGAAGGTGAAACTTCTTCCCATTCCCATACCTTTCAGCCCCATCACTTTCAACGGGACATACGCCTTCCACATGTGGATGTAACCAAATTTGATGGCTCAGACCCCACTGGTTGGGTCACCCAAATGGAACATTATTTCTCTCTCTACAAAATTACAGATGACTTGACCAAACTCCGGTATGGTGTTCTCTATCTAGATCAAGAATGCTGGCAATGGTGGCAATGTAGAAAAACTTCTCGTCAAGGGTATATTGCTTGGACCCAATTTGTGACTGATCTTTATGAACGTTTTGACACTAACACCAACCATTTGGGTCATTTGAAAAAATTGAAACAATTAGGAACAATAGAAGACTTCATAGTTGCATTTGAGCGCCTGGCTTTTCGAACAGAGGGCATGACTGATGCTTTCTTTAGAGAGTGTTTTATCAATGGCCTCAAGGAGGAGATTCGGGCCCATGTCCTCATGGCTCGACCTGCGAGTTGGATGGAGGCTACTAAAAAAGCTAAAGAATCACAACAAATTGTTTACTCTCAAAACTGTAAGCCTTCCTTTATCCCTCGCCCTAAACCAGTAAACCCCACTACTCCCTCCGCCCCATTAAAGATCCAAAAATTGACTAGGGATGAAATGGCTGAACGCCAACTCAAAGGCCTCTGTTATAATTGTGATGACAAATATTTCCCGGGCCACAAATGTAAGGAACAAAAGATTTTTATGGCCATCTCTGAGGATATTCTGAAAGAGGATGTTGAAAATCCCCTTGTGCCCAAGTCACTAGAAATCACTGACATAAACCCTCCCTCCGACCCTCCCGAAGTGGAACTGATCATTTCCCTCAATGCTCTCACCGACTTCTCTTCCCCCCAAACCCTCAAGTTAATTGGTTACATCAAGCACCGAAAGGTCATCATTCTGATTGATAGCGGCAACACCCACAATTTTATTCATCACCGCATTGCCCAAGAAACCCATTGCTACATCCATGATGTCAACAATTTCCAAATCATGATTGCCAATGGTGGTTCTATGAAATGTGGTAGGCGCTATGAAAATGTGCATCTCCAAATCGGTGACTACCGCCTAAAATCCCATATGTTTGCTATTGACATGGGCGGTTGCGACATTGTGTTGGGTGCAGATTGGCTAAGGACTTTGGGTCCCATTCTCATGGATTTTAAGAACTTAACCATGCAATTCGACCAAGAAGGCCACCAATATAAATTCCAAGGCATCACTGTTGGTTCACATGAGGTCATCAGTTCCCATCGCATGGAAAAGCTGCTCAAAAAAGGTCATTCTGGTGTCATTGCCCAACTCCATGTCATACAAGCCACAGAGACACCCCCAGTGCCCCAAGACCTCCAATCCCTCCTTTCTAAACATCAAACGATATTTTCCACTCCCCAAGGACTCCCTCCTTCCCGCGGTGTTCATGATCATTCCATTCCCTTTGTCCTAGGAAGCCTTCCCCCCAATATCCGTCCATATCACCACCCCTTTGCACAAAAAAATGAAATTGAGAAAATGGTCCATGAACTCCTTACTGTAGACATCATCCATCCTAGTACGAGCCCTTACTCGTCTCTAGTCATCATGGTACTGAAGAAAGAAGGTTCTTGGAGAATGTGTCCTGACTTCCGTGCTCTCAACAAACTGACCATCAAAGACAAATTTCCCATTCCTGTCATTGATGACCTCCTGGATGAATTGAGTGGCGCCCAATTCTTTACCAAACTTGATCTTCACTCAGGCTATCACCAGATATGTATGAAAGAGTCAGACATTCCCAATACATCCTTTCGCACTCATGAGGGCCACTATGAGTTTTTGGTCATGCCCTTTGGCTTGTGTAACGCCCCCTCCACCTTCCAGAGCCTCATGAACCATGTCTTCCACCCTTTTCTCCATCATTTTGTCTTAGTTTTCTTTGATGATATCCTCATCTATAGAAAAACCTGGACAAACCATCTTACTCATGTGGATCAAGTTCTTCGCCTACTCTCTCAGCACCAACTTTTCCTGAAATAGTCTAAATGTGCTTTTGGTGCCTCAGAAGTAGAATACTTGGGTCATCTGGTGGGAAAGGATTGCATCAGGGTGGACCTGAAAAAGATTGAATCTATGCAAGACTGGTCGCACCCAAAGAATCTCAAAATCTTGCATGGATTTTTGGGCCTAACAGGGTATTATCACAAGTTTGTTAAGAACTACGGAAAAATTACAGCACCTCTCACGGCTCTCCTAAAAAATAACTCTTTCACTTGGACTCCAACAGCTGCTCAAGCTTTTCAAACCTTGAAGACGTCCATGTGCACCACTCCGGTTCTGGCCCTTCCCGATTTCACAAATACCTTTGTGTTGGAATGTGATGCCTCAAGGAAAGGAATCGACGATGTCCTTATGCAAGAGGGTCGACCTTTGGCCTTCACCAGCAAGCAACTGTCTGAAAGGAATCTGGGCAAACCCATTTATGAAAAGGAAATGTTGGTGATTCTGCATGTTGTTTAGTTGTGGCATCCTTATCTCTTGGGGCAACACTTCCGAATTAAGACCGACCATCAAAGCCTCAAGTACTTTCTAGAACAACGCATTTCCTTCCAGGAGCAACAAAAATGGGTGACTAAGCTCTTTAGATATGATTATGAGATCATTTAAGAGAAGGGAAAAGACAATGTCGTGGAGGATGCACTATCCCAGAAATATGAAGACGAAGGATCCCTTTTTTCTCTTTCCTTCATTATACCCGATTGGCTCCAAGTTGTGCGCCAGGGATGGCTTCAAGATCCCAAAAGTTCACATCTGATCCAGCAATTGTAGACCAAGGCTCCGGCTCCCCCAGGGTACTCCTGGCTCCAGGATGAGCTTCGATACAAAGGCCTCTTATATTTAAGTAAACAATCCAAGCTCAAATCCATGGTACTTTCTGAGCTTCATGCTACACCCACAGTGGGGCACTCAGGGTTCACCAAAACGTATGACAGGGTCAAACGTTCTTTTTCTGGGATGATATGAAACAAGACATCTGTAATTTTGTCACTGAATGTGAGGTGTGTCAACGCAACAAGGGAGAAACAGTCAAATCTCTGGGCACCCTCCAACTGCTTCCAATTCCCCCTGCTATTTGGAAGGATATCTCTATGGACTTTATTACAGGCTTACCCAAATTGGGGAATAAATCAGTCATAATGGTGGTGGTGGATCGCCTTTCCAAATTTGCTCATTTGTGCACTCTTCACCACCCATTTACTACATCCACGGTGGATCAAATTTTCATGGACCAGGTCTTCAAGCTTCATGGCATGCCGCACTCTATTGTTTTTTATCGTGACCCAACTTTCACAAGCAATTTTTGGCAAGAATTGTTTAAGCTACAAGGCACACAATTGCATCTCAGCTCAGCTTATCGTCCCCAGATGGATGGTCAAATGGAAGTTGTCAACAAGTGTTTGGAAACACATCTGAGGTGCTTTGCCTCTAAAAAACAACACCAGTGGGCTCAATGGTTACCCCTAACCAAATGGTGGTACAACACTACATACCATACAGCCACTCGCATGACTCCTTTTGAAGCGGTATATGGACAAAAGCCACCTTCAATTCTCTCATACTTACCGGGTACCTCGAAGGTCCATGAATTTGACCAAACACTTATAGTCCGAGAGGATGTTCTTTGTACCCTTAAAGAGAACTTGGCCATGGCACAGAATCGCATGAAGCAACAAGCAGATCAAGGTCGCTCTGAACGTCAATTTTCAGAAGGGGATCAGGTGTTTCTACAACTGCAACCATATAAGCAAACTTCCCTCAAGGCCGAGCATTGTCAGAAGCTAGCGCCCAAATTTTATGGTCCTTACACAGTTCTCAAGCGTGTGGGACAAGTCACGTATCAGTTATCTCTGGCCAGTCAGTTGAAGCTACATCCTGTTTTTCATGTTTCATGCTTGAAGAAGGTGATTGGAACCAAGTGCCAAATTCAAACCAACCTTCCAGAGTTAGCTGAAGAAGGATCCATTTGGCTACAACCATAAGTAGTTTTGTACTAGCGTGAGTTTCACCTGTGTCAGAGAACCATCAAGGAAGTTCTAGTACAGTGGAAATATACGACTCCAGCAGATGCCAGTTGGGAACCAGCTACCATTCTGCAATAGTTTCCACATCTCAAGCCTTAAGGACAAGGTTGTTTTTAAGGGGGCGGACATGTTAAGGTCTTTACCTGCACATAGGTAGATCAATGTATTCGGATGTAATTAAGGTCAATATTAATAAGGCCTTTCAATAAAATAGAATAAGGCGGATGTAAGAAGACCTAATAGAAGCTTCCGCTTCTAGAAGGATCTTCCTCTAGATGATTCTCTTAATAGACATATTTAGTATAAATAAGGGTCGAGGGTATGAAAACCCTAGCTGGGAGATTATTGTAACAGAGCGTTGCTCGACTAGAGGTTGCCCCCTCGAAGAGGCCTGTGAACATTGCTTTCTGAATCAAAGTGTTATTTCAGTTGTTGTTCTCATATTATTTTTGTGTTATTGTGGAGATTATGCTGGTTATATTACTGTTATTCTGCCATTTCTATCATTTTATTTATGTTTTGCGTATTTATTATATCTAGTATCTTGCATTCTTGAATTATGTGGGGCCCATATTTACGCCTTAATATGGAAAATTCATTGTCATATTAACCAAGTTTTCTCCACAAAGCCCAATGATCATTTGATATTCATCTTCAATGTCCAGGAAAATAAAAGTTGCATAAACATTTTGCACAGGTGACGTGCTTGCCATTTTTTTGGCAAGTTATTTAGGAATCTCAAGGCGTGTGAATGGATAAGGAATCTCAAGGCGTGTGAATGGATAAATGACATCTATCCGACGCTTTTTATAGTATTCTCTCTATAAAATAAAAATTAAAAACAAAAGAGCTAATCATATTTTTCTCAGAGTATTTAATTACCTCTTGTGTATTTAGTTACCGCATTGGCATAAAAAGCGAGAAAGGGACTTTGAAACCACTGCTAGGTTGGCTCTTTGTTCGATGTTTTTTATTTAAGGTTAATTAAGAACTAATAATACTTTGTTCCGAGTATTTCATTTCATTTTGAAATTCTTAAAATTAGCATGAGCATTATATAACTAATAATATTTAATTGCATTTTGAATATAAAGGTTTAGATTTTTCAAGAGGCAGGGACTAGCTACTTTGCAGTTATTTCCCTTGTTGGAAATGAAGTTGTTCCATGTATTTGATTTTAAAGGAGTTTTTGTATATTTTTGGGGAGATCCAATTTCAAATCTGTCACCCATTCATTTGCTTGGGTTCATAACTCTCTCAATAAAACATTTTTTAATATAAATTTAAATTATTTTAGAAAATATTTTTTAATATAAAAATATTATCATTCCTAGCTTTAAATTTTAATAAATTAAAATGATAATAATAAAATAAAAAATATAATATTTATTGTATTTTTACTCGTTCACAACAATTTGTTATGGAAATTTGGTGAGTTAAAGATTCTTTATATCATCTAAAATTTCCAAAAAATTGTTGACCCATATTTTAAGAATCTATGGAATTTTGTCATTATCATTGCCTTTTTAATTTTACGATCCCCTAATCATAAATTCATTCACTTTATTCTTCATGGCAACAAGTTCAAGGAGTGTTGATAAAATGTTTTATTTTCTTATGTGTTTGATGCAGGTCCATTTAGAGTATGGTTACGGGTAAGTCAAAGAAAAATTAGGATTATAATTGATGATGATGTCGGGGGTAAAAGATACATGTATGTGGACATGTGATGGAAGAATGTTTGATGAACCATGTACGAAAAAATATTTCCTAGAGAACCGACGAATACAATGGGTGGCGACCCATGTATTCAGGTGGATGGTAACTTTTTTATATGGACTTCAATGAACATTGTTAATGTTTGCAGGTAGAAGATGAAGAAGATTAGGGACAAAGAATGAAGAAGACCAAAGATTGCATAAGACAGAGAGAAATGAAAACAAAGAAGAAGGTAAGACCAATTCAAAGGACCAAATGGAACAAAGAAATAAATGAATTACAAAAATGGAGTATGATGAAATAATTCCTACTTGTGATCATGAATAATATTTAAATAATACAATGAAATTGTAATGATGTAGACTAATTATAGAAGTCTACGTGAGAGTGAGAGATGAGGAGAAATCAGAGAAGTTATGGATGGATATCTATTGAGAGATTCATGGAGATATTGTGGAGAGAGTTATGGAGATAGTTATGCATTCGGTTTAAACATAATATCTAATTATGAAATAGTTTTTATGGTCACCTATCATTATATAAGGGACCATATGTACACTAGAATGTCACAAACGAGAATGATTTAATTTAATATAATTTCCCCGTCGTGGGTTTGTTGAGCATAAGCTCCTGGTGTCCCTTGTTTTGTATATATGTGTGTTTATGTGCAGCTGGTGGCTGCATCATTTTTGGTATCCGATCAATGGAGATCCTAGTTACGTGTTTGGATTTTGATGGCATAGCGTCATGGTTAGAAAGAGTTAGCATGAGGATATATTAAGAGAAGTAGTTAGAGAAATATCCACAGGTTGAGGATATTTATTTAATCGTTGTTGCATGGATGACCTACTAAGATTTATATTTTTGGATTGTCGATTTGATCATACATGCATGACAATGATTTTCTATTATTTTTTTTGTGGTGATTGAATTCTAGTGATAGTAAAGTATCCATGATGATATTGCTTGATTTTTCACTCAATGCCTAGTTCATAAATGGAGTTTTATCCATGTTTCGTCATGCAAATTGTTTGAACTTTGCAGAAATAGAGAAAACAATAAGAGTACTTGGAAAGAAAGAAAATAGCAACACCATATCTATTTATGAAATGGTCATAGGCACTTTCACCATATCAAATGGTGGTGTGTATGGTAACCTCTTGAGCACTCCCATAATCAACCCTCCACACTCTGCCATTTTGGGAATGCATTCCATCCAAAACAACCCCACGACTGTTGGTGGAAATATTGTTGCAAGACATATGATGTACATTGCTCTTAAATATGATCATCAATGGAAGAGAGGTTGTTCACTTCATTTGTAGTGTCAAGGATATAGTTGAGGATCCAAAAAGGATTCTACTTGATATCTAATATGATTGAAAACTCTGACCAAAGGGAGCTAAGATCTTACCAAAGACATAAATGATGAATATTTTTGCCCGAATAATTTTAAGGCCATTTTCTTTTGATCTACTCGCATTTTGCACCATATTTTTTTATGGCATTCAATTGTTTAGAGTGTTAGTTATGAATAATTTGAGGTGATGTAGATATTACTATGTTTGTTATCATAATAATATACATATCTGGGCATATTTGGGTACTCTGACAAGTTCACATCATATTTGGAATGTACCCAACTAACTCATCATCAATATCAATCATACAAATGTCAATCAATTTTCCAACATCTCTGGACCTCTCCAAGGGTTGACATCAGTCTCTAAGGGTTGACATCAATCTCCAAGATCACTCTCAAATGGTTGACATCAATGACAACCAACTATCCAAACCAATTGTCCGACACTAGCAATGGTCCTAGGAAGCAATGAATTGTACCATTCAAGAGCATTCCCATGTAGATTTTGTAAAAGTAATCGACATGTAACATTGTATTTATTGATATTGAAAACATCGCATGTACTTTTGAATCTAAACAAGTGTTGCTCTGCATTTTCTGAAGTATTTCCAAAGAATGTGGAAAAATTTTCAATAGGAATGTCAGGGATCTGAAAATCTACTTCTCGCAGATTTAAAGGGATTCTATGCAATCGTCTTCTTCTTTGGATAACTCTTCCTTTTGTTGAATCTTGTAAATCCATCAGTGGGATAGATGAATAAGGTGAAGGAACATCGTGACATGAAAGAAATTCCTTAAAGGAGTTATAATATAGCTCTTCTTGAGATCCTTGAATCCTTTCAATGGAGTTGCCAAGGCATTTGAGAGTTCTTTCAACAGAATCACCAGGGAGTTCATCCTCCTGAATCTTTGATTTTTCTTGGATCTTTTTGAGGTCATCCAAATATTTATGAATAATCATTTTATAAATCCCTTTCATCTAAAACAAGCAACAATCTTTTTGAATATTCTTTTCAAAACTTTGAACCATGGAGACTATGGTTCTTCAATCAAATATGAAACAAAGCCTCAGATATCTTGAAAATAAATTGATCCCCAGTATGGTCACCAAAAATGTTGATGTATAGATCCGTTAAGGTCCAAGAAACAACCTCACAAGGATATGAATCCCCCTGCGTTTTTTTGGAGGTTGTACTCCTCTTTGGCTAAAAGATATATCTCAAATATCTTGAATTAGGGAGAATGCTAGACAACAAACCCCAAAATCTTATTGCTTAGTTTTATATTGAAATGGTTCTAGATAACCTGATTTGATCTTTATGTGCAACAAATTGTTTCTTTACAATAAAAATATTGAATAAAGGATTCAATATTAGAATAAATGTATACTCAACATCATATATAAAACCTTCTAAATCCCATACAAATAGTGGATACATCCATATATTCTCACAAGAAACATGATGAAGTGGTTTTGATCATTTCAAAGAACTTTAAAAGATTTTTTCATTTAATACTGAAAATAATTTGATAGGAAAACTCCAAAAATCTCACACTCAGAAATCCCAAGATCTGAGAAATCATTAAAGAAATGCCCCAAAATAATTATTTGTGGAGTTTTATTCATGAAAGACATCCAATAGACAATATTGGTGTACATCTGATAGTCACATATATGGCTGTAAATATTCCATGATCATATATGAAAATTCTTGGAAGAATACAAGAGATACACTCAAGAACTCAGCCTTATGTGTAATTAAAAAATATTACATAAAACCTTGAGGAAATGGTGTAGAAAAAGAAAAAGAATGGAGAAGATAGAAATCTGTTTTTTCTGATTAGAAGCTTGGTTGCATGTTGATGGTTGGACCCTTCTATTCTAATCTTGTAATTACTTGCGTTTAACCCTTTGATGGAGCCTTCTCTTGCTTTTTAAAATCTACTCCTCTAACTTCTAGACGTAGTTAGGGTTTTCTTTTCTAAAATTTTCCATACGCTTTTATTCTTGAAATAATAATTTTAATTAATGCTTCATTGAAGCCTCATTAATGAATTTACATCATTTACATTTGTTTCTTGAAGTGGGCCCCTTTTTTTCTTTAATAAAAGTTTTTAAATTAACTTTTATTTTGAAAATTTTAACTAGTTGCCTTTTTTTAAGAGATGACTGCATTTTAATTTTATAGACACTGTATTTGACCTTTCAGCCATGGAAACCATTTCAAATGCAATATTCATCATCTCAAATTTACAACGAGTCCTCTTGAGTGAGATTTTGATTTCTATATCTCAATATATAAGCTCGTGAAGTTGAGGTACCAAGCATATTTATCAACAAATCATAAAAATATAGTTGACTATTCTTTTAATTTTTGAGACCATCATGACCAATTTCATCTATTTAAACCTATTCTATCATCTTCCTCATCAAATTACGTTTCCAACGAGGTATATATTATCCAAAAACAACTCTTGAATCTCGATATATGGCCTCCGGAAAATCATTGCTCAACAATCGTTCATCAAATCTCACGGGTTAATCTTAGCCCTTCATTTGAATTTCCCTCCTCAATTTAAAAAAATTCACTTTTCCTTTTTAATATATATCCCACATTCATTTTGTTTTTTGGGAATATAATGTATATATTGAAAAGTTTATCATATACTTGATGTGATTCATATGGAGATGATGAAGACTTGGAGATTCGACCCATTGGAAAATTAATGAAATAATTAAATATTTTGGTAGCCCAATCATCATTCACCAAGTGGCCAGTCAACGATGAGTCAGGGTCCACATGTCACAGTGCCATAGGATACAATAATATTCCACATGTCATCATATGATTGGTCAACATATGTCACACTCCCATTATTTACCATGTGTCCTCGTCTGATTGGATATCAGGTCTGCCACATGGTGTGATTTTATTGGTTGATAAACTTCCACATGTAATGATCTCACTGGTTGATAAAAATGACATGTGTCATGAAATGATTGGAGGCATAAAACTTAGTAAATGGTTAATTTAAGGGAAAATAGAATGAGAAAGAGGTGACATGATAATGATGCAGGGGAGAGAGTGAGGTAAGGTGACATAGAGGGGGGTGGCGGAGAAGGAGGAATTGAGGGATAAGGGGGGTTAAGAAAAATTCTAAGTGAGGAGAGGTGAATGGATGGAGGAAGGTGGGGAGAGATAAGGGAGGTGAGGAAAGCATGTGGTTAGTGAAGTTCTGCGGTGGTGAGGGAAAATCAAAGAAAAATAAATCTAAGTATGGGTAATGTATAGAGTGGAAAATGGGAATAAGGGGAGTGAATGTGAGAAGATATGGAGGGATAAAGAGATTAAAATTTTTCAAGTGTTGAAATGGTGTGTTCCAAGAAATGCATGGTGTATTCCAAGATATAAGGTGTTTTCCAAGAAATAAAGAATATTTCTAAGAAAACACATGGTTCCAAGAATTCCAAGAATTGAATATAGTTCCAAGAAACTAGACACAGTTCCAAGAATTATTAATTCCAACAAAATTAGCTTTATTTCACATGGAAAAAACGCTCTTTGGGTGGTTAGATGAAAACATAGATATCTTGAGCACGCGATATCATATTTTGATTCCATGAAATGCATGAGGAAGATGAGACCGAGGGATATGCCATTAACTTATAATTGTTCAAAATTTTCTTCTTTTGATATTAATTTTATTTTATTCTAGGATCAGGAAAATAGAAGTGACCATATTTTCAATCAACAAACATTGGATGATATCTTGGTAGTAAGGGTTTATTGCATGCTATATCTTGGATTTGGTGAGTAATTTATGCAATTTATTGGTGTCTTACTTGTTTAAATTCAAGGAAACTATCCGAAACCATAGAAGGAGCAAAAGGGCTTACACCCTCCACCAAAATTTGTTCTTCTTTTCTATTCAAGGTATATATGAATTGCAACAAGAAGTAAGAGGGTTTACACCCTTGTTTCAAGGCTTATCTAGGGTTTATTTCTCTAGGGAGTAAGAGGGTTTACACCCCTAGAGAAACTTTAAACCCTAGTTCATCTTGGATCCCAAGATAGATGACTTGGAAGGATTGTTGTTGGGTGTTATAAGGTTTTAAATCTCAACAAAAATCTCTTCTTCCTCTTTGATTAGTTTGTCTTCCAAGGAAGAGACTCCATTCACCCAATTACAAGGCACTAATCTTTTGCATTGGAGATTGTTAATTATTGCATTGGTAAAAATGAAAATTAATGGTTTGGAATTGTTCAAGTTGGATTTGAATTTTACATGTTTTTGACTCTCTTATTCTTCAAGAGAATATTTATTGGTCGATTGATTAGTTTTTATTAATAAGTATTAAGCTAAACCATCAGGGCTGCAATAAACTCTCTTTCTGAAATTTGCATGTAAGGAGTGAAATTTGATCTACTTTTCAAGGGCTATTGATTGGGTGGCTAGCTTGTTGATTTTGTTGGTTAAAAGTATTTTTTGTAGCAATAATAAGCTATAGCCATAAGGCTGCCATAATATTTTGTTGATAATTCATTTTTTACAACATCCTTTTATCATCTAATTGATTGTTTCAAGCATTGGAATATTATCTCTAAGTTGCATACTAATTTTTCTAATATTGTATGTTGATTAGATGATGTAATTTGTAGTTGTTATAACTTTGTAATTGCTAATATATAATTGTGTATTGCTGAAAGACAACGGGGTTTCTTGTCGATTTCCCTCTTGTCTCGAGGCTTATATCATCATATATTGTCTTGGTTTATCTTGTATAACATTGTTTTGTAGGTACACAACATTGACAACCTTTTCCTTGTGCTATACTCATCCTCCATCAAGCCTCAATACCTTCTAATCGAGGCCAATAGGGGTGGTTATTTCAACTCTTACTCTCTCCCCTTGCAATGCCCCTAGGGTCACCGTAGAATCCTCCCTTGCGTTGGCCTTTTCCATCACTAAAATGAGGGGGATATCTATTGAGGTGATAGTGATAGGTGTCCCTAGTTGTGTCACACACTTGTTGCTTGGGTTGGGATTTTCCCAAACTACAAATTGTGTGATAACACTCCATACTAGATTTTAAATGTTTATACCAATGGATAATCACAAGACCAATATATATCCCCATATATCCATGGACCCCCCAAGGAAATTGCCTCTTTTCCTATAGGATTCTGAAAGATAAATGAAAAGAAACTATAACATACAGGAGAGATTAATTTTACCTCTTGCAAATATTGACAATTCCTTCCCTATGCAATGAACCATGTCAGTGAAAGAGGGCTTATTTCCATTAAAATAACCTATCAAGGATATATCCCTAAACTCAGCTATGTGTTCCAAAATATAGTCATACAACAATGAAACCTTTGTCTCACCATGCCTAGTTTGTATGCAACTTTTTTTCATTTTATGGAAGCTATATTCTCCCAAGCCCTTTTGACGAACTAAGTTTTTTATCATTTATCCACCTTTCCTCCACCACAACTCGAAACCTAGCTTTGAACTTGGATATCCATTAAAATAAAAATCAAAGCATAGGTCAACTTGGGACATCTTCGTCGAGACCCTTCACTTTAACAAAACCCTAGAGCCATAACATAGATAAAACCATCCACTTGAAACCCCTGTGTTCCTCACAGTTGAAACCATCACTCTATTGAAATCCTCTACTTAGTTGAATCACTAGCTGGAAAAAACATAACCTAGCGAACGCTCATTGACTATATGAATCAAGCTATATCTGAAACACTAGCTAGCTCGAACGAGAACCACTATGTTGAAACTCTAACATAATAGACTTCTTATAAATATTTGTCTTGATTGTCTTGATAAAATTTGTTTTCTGCTCAAAATATTGATGTGTGTGTCTCTGTGGGCACACATGAGAAAGTCTATTTTATTTTAGTTAATTATTTCACAATGCTCCAACAATAGAGACTAGGTTGAGTAAGGGGTATGGAACTCATATAACCCTTGAAAAATAATGTTTTAAGCTTCAATTCAAATACATTCAGGTGAAGAGTTGCCTCTTTCATGCATTGGTCACACCTACCCTCTTGTATGGTTGTTAGGTTTGGGGACCATAACTTGAGGAGTGGACTAAAATCAGTTAGAGAGAGTGTTTATCACAATGTTGTCCAAACATATTCATACCAAGAATTCATCCCCACATCCCACCATACTTGTAGAATTTGGAAAAGTGGCATTCATAGATTCAACGATCTTCCATGTGGTGACCTTGATACACATACATAGATAGATGGGAAAATCGCAGGGTGATCATGTTAGATATACTTATATTTCTCTTAGTTGTTCTATGGAGTCAATCAATAGGGAGTGGGGTTGATTATTTTTGGTGTGCAATAGCCTCTTCATTGCTTCAACTCTTTGGCCTTGATATTGAGTCATTGCCCCTTCTTAGCTTTTATTTTGATCCCCTTGATCTCTCAAAAGGAGAGATAAACAAATGATATATATATATATATATATATATATATATATATATATATATGAGTGATGGGTTCATCCAAACCCCATGATACACCAAACTCCAATGGTTTTGTAGCTTAAGGTTTCCTCTTTATCAATTCATAGTTTTCTCCCACCATCTTCGCATTTATACAGACCACCACATTCCTCGAGAGCATTTTTTTTTCTAAATTTTCTTTTTAGAGCGTGAGACCGAGGACCACTTTATTTTTAGATTCTCTCCCTTCCATGAGGTCAGAGGATAATTTTATTGTCCCTTCAAGATTCACTTGGATATCTCTATAATTTTATAGCTTATTAGGACTAGAGATGCTTATCCCTCCTCCTTTGTGAGATGTATGACCTTCACCATCATATTTCCTAAGAAAAGTCCCCTAGTGAATCAAACATGTTAATCAATTCTTTCTCCCACCACTCTCACATTAGTAGGAAAAGGTCCCATGGCCATCTTCCAAGATCACATAGTAGAACTCTGGGGAAGAACAAGCCCAATGAGTCTCTTCATCCCATGACCATCACACACTTATTTTTGGCTTCAAGTGTTAGAAGTGCCTCTTTAAGGAAACATGTTCCATCTATCTTCCTCAATGTTCTTCATCCTATCGACTTGGCTATTTTTCAAATGTTGTGTCCTTCTTATTGAATATATATTTTATTCCCTGTGTGTGTGTGTGTGTGTGTGTGTGTGTGTGTGTGTGTGTGTGTGTGTGTGTGTGTGTACACACACACACACACACACCCCATTTAAAATATGAAAGATAGATTAAATTCAAAAGAGAGTTTCACCATTATTGATTGTGCATTGATTTATTTCCCAACTAGACATCACCCAATACCTATAACACCTATGCAATACCTATAAACTACACCTACCCCATATACCCTCCCCCATAAATACCTTTAAACCTGCTTCAAATAAAAAATATCTCTCCCCTCTTAATATGAAACAATATATTGACTTCATTTTTCACAATTTTAAAAAACCCTTTATGAATTAACATGATTAGATATTGGTCAACAAGTGAATCCTTTGTGTCCATTTGTAGGAGTTCATTTCCATTTCCTATCAAGCAATGATGGAGATTCTAAACTATGATTGCTTGATGTTTGATGCGGCTTTGATTTGGTTCATAACCAGACAAAAGGGGAGATCTTGTGGTGTTTATGAGATTATTTTTTGGTCGCATTGGATATTTGATTTCACCTAGCATTAATATTTTCCTATTTTAGAGTAAGATATGAAGAAAAATATTGATTCAAAAGCATTAGCTTTTATGTTCCCTTTGGCATTTTGGCTTAAGCATTTTTTTTTAAAGTCAATTTTGAAAAAAAACATTTTTTAACCATATGATATGGGGTTATAGGATGTGAATGTAAACCTATCCTACCACATGTTTTTTCACTTTTGATAGCATTCTTAGAAATTACAATAGATATCCGGAGTTCTCTTGCACCCTTCCAGTAGTGTGCAAGTCCCTAAATGGATATAGGTGTTACCCCTCAAATTGCATGTGCATTTTGAGAGATTATTTCCAGTAGTGCAGATTCTTGATCTCCCATGCATTTATTTCACTATCACTTTTAGTGCTATTTTATTTGAGCTACAACAAAAATAATAACCCTCTATCTAGGGGGTAATTTCATGATGTAATTTGAAGGTAGAAAATAAAAGTTTCTAAGGGATGGTACATTTGAATATGACATCAAGGATTACTATTCAATTCAAAGAAAAGTGTATTGTATGTTGCAAACACTCAAAGCCACAATAATGTTATCCATACTCTTGTTCAAAGTAGGGAAAAAGGTTCTAATTGCAAATGAGGAAGGCTACAAGATGTAAGGATCCTCATTGATTCAATGATGGATTTCAACCTAAATCTAACAATGAGATTCAAATCTTCTAGCTAAAGGTGATTTGTCATATCCCATGTACAAAAGGATTAAAGAATATACAAAGTCATTGAAAATTGTTAGTACATAGGACCTTCTTGGTAGTTTGTAATTCTATAGTTTGGAAGGACCTGGTGATCAATGAAACATGTGTTATATAATATGGATTTATCTTTAGGTGATTGTAGGGTTGAGTTATCATTGAGTGCATAGGGTCGTTGCCATTATTTTCCAAATTCATTTTCTATGGTTAGAGATGAGAGATGCATGCTAGTCCCTCGCCCCAATCATCATCGTGTCATTAAGGATAATGTATCTGGAAATGATTTAGATAGTCTTGGTCCCTCTCTAGGGGTTGAGGATGAACCATTTGAGAATACAAAATCCTTCACACTTGGGATCACAAAATGAAAAGAGGTAATCATTGTGGAAAAGAGGAAAGTTGAAGTCATCAAAATGGAGATATCAACAACACATTATGTTGGTTAAAAGAATCAAATGTGAAACTTAAGAAATAGTAGTGTTATCATTTTTCACCACTATCCAAAATCAGAGATGGATTGTAAATTCACCACATTTTTTGTGATTTTTTGGTATTCCAATAGCTTTGTAATCGACACTTACAATAGTCAAAGGCATTTATGGTGAAAGTAATTGCAGATGAGATTCTTTTGATGTTGCGTCATTAGACATTAGAATTAAAAATAGATTTTGTAATGAAGTTCCAACAGTCACGTGGGGATATTAGTAGAATTTTTCATTGGTTATGAATAGACCCCATATTTACCCCAAACCTATAGCATGACTTGGAGAATTTTTGGCTTGTAGCAATTGAAAAAAGGTAGGGTTTACACATCATTTTCAAAACTATATCAAGCATTATTGAAATCACCATGGAATTATCTACAATAGCACTAAGGCACACTATTAGATACTCCTTGACAACAAGATGGAGTGGAGTTTTAGTAGGTGAAGGGAACTCACAGAAGACTATTTTGGATCTACTTGTCTCCCAAAATTCCCTTTGTTATAACACACACTAACTCCTATACTTAATCAACATGTAAGGCATTATAAATGTCATTGTTTATGAACCTGATTTCATTCTAAATATGCTTGGTAGGAAGGATGCCATAGAAAAAATAGAACCAACATCTTGGGATTATTTTTCAAGGGTAATTATATGCATTGACTACAACAATTCGAGTGGAAATTTTAGGAGGGGGTCACTTTATTGACTTAGGAGGAGGAGCATTCCATTATATCTTGATGGCTATTATTATTTTTGGAAAAAGAAGTTACTATGTTGGCCTTTCATTGAAGAATGCCAAGCATCAAGAATATTTATTTATGGATAAATCTATGGTCAAAGTGGTGCCTAAGGACCTCCTCAACACACATTCCAAGAGTATCCTTAGAGTGCTCTACCTATTGGGGCACATATTTTGATGACCTCATATATGGAAAGGGTTCTTATAACAACCATTGGACCATTTCTTACACATATTCCCATGGAAATCCAAAATTAAAGGAATTGGTTAGAATTATTGGAGGAGCGCCCCATGACTTAGTCCTTTACTATTTTTGTAATAGTAGTTATTCATAGTTTTTTTATCTTGAGGAGTTCTACAAGTAGAAAGTGGATAAGTGGCATCTGAGACCTTATTACAAGGTCAAACATGCATGTTGAATGGAGACATCCTCCATATGAGGCTGGCACATAGCAGTAAGAAGGCATCAAGCATGTGATACATGGTCGTTAAAGGCATTAGAATGAAGAATGTACTTCTTTTGAGGAAATTAGTTGTATTTTTTATGTATTTTTTATTATTTATCCTTGAAGAAAATCATGGATCTAGAAGTGGTCAAGTTTTTATTATTATTCTTGGAGGATGTTGTGGATTGTGAGAGGTTGAACTAGAGATTTTATTTAAAGAGTATCTCCCTCATTTGTTTTCATAGTTGGATTGATAGGGAAAACCCCTATAAGTCTAGTTGAACATCTTGCAGGAGGAGGAAGTCAAGGGGAAATCATATGTGAGGCTTCCATAATTCCTCTATTTTTATCTTGGATGATTAGGGTTTTATGATAGAGTAGATAATGTTTTTTACTATTGTAAATAATCTTTGTAGAGGGAATTTTTCCACTATGAGAAGGGACTAGGGTTGAGGTTCTTAACCCTCCCTAGCCCTTGATGTAATATTGGATATTGGGAGATATTTCTATTGTAATGATAGATTGGATGTTTGCACATGTTAATGGATCATTTAATCCTATGAGATTGTTATGGAAGATGCAATTTGTTGTTGGTCTATCCATTCTTTTGAAGGATGTCCTCCTAGGTCCTTTTTCATATAATATCATGTTATGGTTGTTCCTTCACTATTAGGGTTGCACATTATTTATTTGCTTTAAACACATTGGTTGTGATGGTGCATCTAATGTTATGGATCTCTGTTACTCGCATATAGCCTTAATCTACTTGAAATAGTCATGGAACATTAGTGTATGGCTTGACTATGTATTCTCCATATTATTTCAAAGCATCATTGTTCGTACATCTTCACTCCACCACCCTTTGGATTAGCATTGGTCTTGGTCCTCCATCCCACTTACTTATAATTTATAACTTACACCTTTTCTAGGGACACAACCCTTGTGTTTGAGGAGAGGCAACCTAAAGAGAATGAAGGATCTATTGTGGTGATATTGGGTGGCCCTTCTTCATTACCCCTATGGTTGCACTTGTGTTTTAGGTATTTACCACTTAAAGTGTATGTTTGGGAGGTAACACCTCTCTCTATAACTCTTTGGCATTCATAAAACTAATGCCTTCTTGTAAAATTATCAATGATTATTATTATATCCAAAGTCATATTTCACAAAATTATTAGGAAATTGTAAAAGTACTCATGTCTACAACACAATATTGTGCACCATTTTTACATTTCTAGAGAGCAAAAACATCCTTATACTGCATACATAACTTTGGATTATAGCAACTACATATATGGATTGAAATATTGAGATATGAACCTATGCATTATGTCCACATGAGAAATCTACATTCATATTCAATGTAGAAAAATGCATTCACATATTAATGAAAGTCTATGTATATTGATGCCCAAATTTCATTGGACAAATACAGTTTTGAAATGCTTATATCAATATACAAATTACAAATAAACAAGAAATCTCTTGTTAATGGGGATGTTGGAGAAACATCCTACTCTTAATCCACTGGGTGAGTTGAAATCTTTGCATGGCCCTCAAGTTTGAATTTAATTTAAAACCAAATATTATATATTGTGAATATTATGGTCTAAATTTATTTCTTAATTAAGAAACAATAAAACTTAAGATGAGATAATCTTCCACACACAACACACTGATATTTTTTAAGTTGAGTCAATGTAGAGAAGAAACCCTAATGTATTCTTTATCCTAATAGTCTATCAACCAATCAATGTTTACATATGAAAATCTACATGACCTTTAGGATTTCATATGTACAAGGTTGTGTTTACAAATTCTATGACTCTCTGCTCGTAGGTAAATTCTTACAATGTCTAGCATTTCTAACAATGATTCAAAGTCTTCCTTTCATCAAGGCTCTCTTCTTATCCTCACAAACATGTTCATCATTGTGATCCTTCTTGGTTGTTTTCTTCCTTTTGTCAAGGCCCTCTTCTTCTCCTCACAAACTTGTTCATTGGTTCTGATCCATCTTGGTTGTTGTTGTTTTTTTTGTCTCTTTCGAGGATCCCATAGGATTTCCTTCTAGAAAAAACCAACAAACCCTTCAACCAATTGGCCTCTCTACCTCTACTTTTCAATCGTTGAAATACTCTACTAGTAATGAAAATATGGTTGAACAAAGGTCAATTAATTTGGCCTCGAGAGTCATCAATCCCCTTTTTTCTCTCCATATTAACCAATCTATGCAACTTCTCCTCAACTACATAGATGATGTTTTTCTCTCAACTCTCTCTTTTCTACAATAAACCATTATCATTTTGTCTAATCTAAGCAACCCTTATCATGCCTTGGCCTCTCCATGTATTCGCAACTATAAAGAATCACTACAACCACATAATTTATCTTCTAATATGCTTACTTACTCTCTTCTTTGATTGACCAATCCTTCTTCATCATGTAGTATTCCTTCGTATGGGTTATCTTCAAGAATCAATTAAAATGGTTCATCATCATGTCATTCAGTTTAATCAATGTTTTTCCTTCTCTTGGTAACTAATGCTCATTACCTATTCAATAAGCTAACAATTCCAAAGAAATGATCAATCAATTACTTTAACAATTTTTATTGGTGTGACATGCAAATCATGCTCATGTGATGTTACAATTCAATTCATACCCCATCCACTTGGCCTTTCTTCCAAGGTTCAGTTACTAGTTCTCAACGAAACTATTATGGGTGGTTGAGCATCATGGTAAATTTTAGATGTAATAGATAGTTAACCAACACTTCCATCGACATCATCCTAGACAACCAACTATTCCATTGACACATCCATTAATCACTACTCAAAGGATTTTCAACCACATGTCTTTAAACATCCTAGTACCCTTCAACATGCTTCATCAACATGGACCCTTTGTTCCCTATTCTCTTATTGACAATGTGCTCTTCTAGTTGATTCTAATCCCAATTGATTTATATCCCATCAACGATTCTTTTGTCATCTCTTTCCTGGTTGGTTTTCTCAATTTACTTAGCCTTAGTTGATCACTTGTCTAGTCGACCATTCAACTACTTAGCCAATTCCTTACCCCTATCCATTGTTGAATTTCTTTTTACAACTTATCTTCATTATCAAGAACCAATTATGGATAATATCTCCCCTTTCTAGAGGTTTTTAGTCCCTTGAAAACTTTGTTAATTTTCATGCCACTTATTCTTCTGCAATTTTCACTATAATAAACAATCATAACTAAACTCTTTCTTTTCCAAGTTCTTACCATTGAAAGAAGTCTTATTGAAGATTCAAAATGTTCTTATGCTAAGATAAATGTTGTTGGGTTTGCCTCTCACAATTTTTCCTTCTTTATGTGTTGTCTCATGTTGGTTTGTCCTTTTCACAAGGCTTTCCCATCCTTAATGTTTCTATTGATATATCATTTTTGCAAGGCTTGCCCATGATTACTATTGTTGTCGGTATGCCCATTTCGCAAGGCTTTCCCATGCTTATTGTTTTTTATGGTATGCCCTTTTCATAAGGATTGTTTGTATTCATTATTGTTGTTATTCTATATGTTTCACAAGGATTTCCCATATTGTTTTTGTTGGTATGTCATTTTCACAAGGCTTTACCATGCTTATTGGTGTTTATAGTATATGTGCTCTCTAAGATTATGTGTTCTCCTTAAGGCTTTTCCATGCTTACTAGTACTTGTTCATTTAATATTCTTGTGGAGAATTGTAGCCATCCTCCTCATCTTCTTTCCTTTAGGCGATATTGACTTCTTATATTCCCCATCCTCGAATCATTTGATAGTCATCAATTCATGAGGTTTATTCTGAGAATGCTAAATAATGAAAATCCAACTCTTGTTGGCTCCTATAACACCAATACTCTTATCCTTCTAAAAACAAGTCTTTGCTTATATCTTATTATAACAATGAAGAATCTCCCTCTATATATGTGCCTACAATACATACTTATTGTCTAGAAGGTTGGGATTCTTCTTTTGATGATTCCCTCAAGTTTGCTAGTGCATTTTCCACTTCACTTCCCTTCATTCCACACTACCTCATTCTTGGTTTCCCCTTACTATTCTTGAGGTGAAGGTGAGGATGAAGAAGCCAACATTTCTCCTCCTAATTACCACTTATATTTTAATGACTATAGAAATTTGTCACACTACATTCTTATATAGTGTAGGTTTTCATTTTGGGTTCCATCCTTTTCCCTTCTTACTAGTTGGAAAAAAGGTTCATCCCCTCATATTTCTAAAACACTCAACGTCTTCGGTAATGGAATACTTCCTACAACATTCATCCACACAATGGTTGTTAAACCCACCAAAAGGAACGAGGAAACATACACTAACATTGTTGTGCTTTATGGCCTTTATTCTTACAACAACAAAAAAATCAATGGAGGCTTCTTGTTCACAAAAATTTCTTGTTTTCACTTGTGCTTTTTAGCCCCCTTGCTTCTTATTCCAATTTTTGGAATGTGCATAGGTTTCGGGGATGCCTTATTGCTTCTTTGATTAGAGATTGCATAGTATTGTTGATCACTCTTCATGGTTTTCTCTTCAACTGGAGTTGTTGAGATTCCTCCATCTTGAGCCTTCACAAAGATGATATTTGAGGCTAGCACATTACTCATGATATCTTGGAAAATTCACCCTCGAATATTTTACTACCATAGTATCCTAAACCAACATGTTGTGGTCTAGAGTTCACCACAATGGGGCTTGTCATGCCTTGGCTATGCTTACAACCAAGCCCTTTCCCATCAAATCCCATCTTATGCAGCAATTTAGAGCATATCCCTTTGGTATGAACTTAAAAACTACCAAAAGACTCTCTTGTTGATTTAGTTTGTCCAAGCAATGAAGATGAAGTCCTTACCATGATTTATTCTATCATGCTTTGTGCATCTTAATTCGAAGTGAATCTTCTCTCTTTCTTCGTCTCTTTCATCACCCTTTGTAGATTGGCCGATATGGCTTCTTTGGCCACCAACTCTTTCCATAGTTTTTCCACAACTTGAGCATTTTTCTCCTCACATGGCCTTTCAAAGTTTTCTAATATGCCTCAATACTCTTCTCTAACTACTAGACCATCTTTTTCAGTTCATTATCATCTTGTATTTGCTAATTGCTCTCATGTACTTCTCGAAGTCTCTCTATCTTAACATATTTATTCATGGTCGCTTTATTGTAACTCCACGTGTTTAGGAATATATTTATATAATACCAATGGAACCATAATCGAGTGGATGAGTCAGAATCTCCCAATGGCATTCAAAATTTGATTTCAATTTAAAAAAATATATCTTGTGAATATTATGGCCTAGATTTATTTCTTACTTAATTAACAACAAAACTTAATATAAGACAATCATACACACAATATATCATACCCTTCTCTCTTCTATGATCAACCGATATTTTTCATCCCACAGTGCACTTTCTTATGGAAACTCCAAGATTTAGTTACAATAGTTCATATTCTTGTCATTTAGTCAAAGTAACAATCTACCTTTTATTGGTAACCAATGCCAACTATCCAATCGACAATTTAGTGGTTCCAAATAAATGGCCAATCAATTAGCTCGATAGTTATTATTGATTTGGAATACACATTGGAATGAACCTTTTGGTCACTTCACCTGAGCATCCATTATAACAAGATGAATCTGTACATACCTCAAGGGAAAAATAATTATTATTCATTATAAATTGACATGTATTTGAGTTACAATGGGCATTTATAAATACACACAAGTCTTGATAAGTCATGTCCTTTGGGAAAAGGTATGACTATAATTAATTACAAAATACTAAATGTAAAATATTGATATATGATAACTTATACAACATAATGATTATACATTATTTCATAATGGTAATATACTTTAGGTATATTACAATTCTTCCCCTCTTAAAAATACTTTGTCCTCAAAGCATAGGTAATGAGGAATTTCTTCTGATAGAATGAACAATCTTTTCTAACTCTAATCGATTAGATAAGGTTGTGGACATGAATTAATATGATGTTCGGAGCCTTGAAAAATATTGTCACATCAAAAAAGGATCAATCCATCCAAACTCAAATATTTTTTCTTTTAATCCTTGATGGTTGATTGTAGCATAATTTTCTTTCCTTTGATTCTATGTATTTTTTTTTGTGTAGTATTTCTTGGTCTTTAATAATGTCCAATTGAATAATGGTGTTGTGATGCCATGTTCCATGAATATTAATGAGTATTCCATCTTTTTCCTTGATAATGTTGATACGTCAATATTATTGTCTTCCTTGAAACCTTCCTTGGAAATGAGGGTGTCGATATCGTTCCACATGAGATGGTTTTCCTTCATTCTACACACCCATTACATTTATCTTCTTTCTAGAGACAATGGCATTATCTATCTTCTTTGCTTGGTATTTGACTACTATCCTTGGAGATAATACTGTTATATTTGACATGTACATTCTCCAAATGGATTTCAACTTCTTCAAGTATATTTTGGTGACCTTCTTGAATTTTTTCTTCTTTTTCCTTTTCAATTTGCAAAGTGACCCCATCTATCAAATTCCCATGTCCTTCCTCAATTCTAGATTACATTTACGATATAACTTTATCATTATTTAGGGATTCTTGAACCTTCTTGCAAATTTCCTCTTCAAGTTTTTTGATAGTATCCTCTTCAATTTTTGTGGTAATATATCTATCCCTATTCTTTGAATCAAGCTCTTGTAAATGCCTTTTCACCTTATAAACATCATCAAGAAGTTATTGATTATGCTTACATAACGTTTTGATTTATTCATCTCTCTAAGTTCTTAACCTCCTTAATGAGTGATTCATTTTAAGGGATTGCATCTTACACCATTGGTCACCCTTGTTTGTAATCTTCTTTTAATTAATCATTATATGTTTGTAACTTACAAATTTTTTCATTAGCTTCATTAAATTCATCTTCAATTTTATGCATCGATTCCATTTTTAAGCCCTTATCCCTTTGGTTGAGGTCTCTTTATCTACAATTTCAACTTTTGGAAGCTCTTCCACTAACATAAATTCATTGATAACAACATTAGGTTTCTCCATGTTGGTTAAGTCGGTGTTAGTACCCTTATCCATGGTTTGGGTTTTTGGTTGTGTCATCTTCTCATTCTTCAACTTCTTCATTTCTGTCAGTGGGGCTTTATTATGATTTCTCAAACAAGAAATTTCATCATCTTTGGATGATAGTTTTTTACTAATATTTTTAGTATCTCTTTTGTGAGTGCTTTTTAAATTGTTAATCTATTGTTGCAACTATTTTATCTGTTGTTGAAATTTGCAAATTTATGTATGTTTCTTCTACTAGGATTCTCGGTCACACTGAATTGCATTATCTTGTTGAATTGATACTTAATTCTTTTCTTGTAAGTCAATATCATTTTTCTCATTATTTGGACAAACATAAATGATAATGTAGTTTATTTGAATACTGTGTTTGAGTTTTAATAATCCAAAGAAAAAGGTTGCACTTCTTATATTAGAAAACCTTCCTTCCTTCTCTTTATTAAAATCCGTTTTTTGTTTTTTAAATATTCGGCACAACTTCAAATTGATACTTTCGTATAGGTTTTAATTAATGCTTTCAATTTTGAAATTTAAATTTAACTTGGCACACTTTATAATTCTTTATATATTATTTTTCACCAAAATTTAACTTGGATTTAAAATAATGATTGACCTTATCTTTTAGCATTCACACTAGGTTTATTTTTTCACTTAGACTTTTCATCTTTCTCTTGATTGAAATTAAGGTATTAATTTTATAACTCTTTAATTGAACCTTGGAATATATTTTTTATAATAATATTTGACCTTCTTAAAAATATACCTTAAGAATGTAAATACTTTCACCCTTTATTTACTTTAACAATAGATCTCTTATAAACTTTAATATTTCATCTAAATTTGCCAATATTTTCACGTTATTCAATTTTGCGCTACTTCATATATACTTGTATTAACTTGGTGACTTTTCACAATGTCTAAAACTTGTCTTATATTCTATGTATAGAGAAATTTATATTTATTTTTTTATTCATCCATGCAAAAATTCCTCCACGTAAAGAGAGATTTATATTTCCTTTATATTCCTCCATGCAAAAATTCCTCCACGTAAAGAGAGATTTTTATTTCTTTTTTATTCCTCCATGCAAAATTCATCCACGGTGGAATCTTTTGATGAAATTGATAGGAACTTTGTCTTTTTATTTACATTTTCTTACCATGTATGTGGCAGTTAACTTTACTTAAGAAAACTATGGGATCTTTGTTTGAGTTGATACTTTTTTACGTACACTTGTAAAGATACTTGGAAAGTTTCATTTTTAATTATAGTACATGGAAATTAACTTTACTTATTTCCGAGTATGGAATATTTGTTTGACCTTCTTCACGTGCACTTTAAAAAAATACTTGGAAATTTTCATTTTTAATTATGTTTTCCAAGTAGTCTAAACATTCAACTTTTTGTCATTTTTACGGGTGTATTTTCCGATCAATTTTGCCCGAAATCCGACCAAAAATTGTTGGAACTCCATATTTGAGTAATTTAGTCTATATAATTCAAGTGGTCCGAGGGTTTTCCGGGATGCTGAATCCATTTATGCATTAAAAAATGCAATTTAAACAACAGAAAATGGTAATTTCACCAAGATTTGTTTAGAAAACGCCTTATGTTTAGAAAACGCCTTATGTTTTCTTATCATGTATATGGAAATAAACTTTACTTATTTCCAATTATGGAATCTTTGTTTGAACTTGTTCATGTGCACTTAAAAAAAATACTTGGGAACTTTCTTTTTTTAATTTTGTTAAAGAGTTTTGGGCCATGAGCCTGGAAGTTATTTATAGAACTTTTCTTCTTCTTATTCTTTTGTCTTTTTTTTAATAAATGCCACTAGCAAAATAAACTTGATCACAGATCAACGTAACAATTGAAAAAAGTACTTGACCATAAGCCAATGGAACAATTGCTCTGATAGCAATTGGAGTGAACCTCTTGGTCACTTCACTTGAGCATCCATTATAAAAAGGATGAATCCAAATATTCCTTAAGGGATAAATAAGTATTCTTAATTATTAATTGACATGTTCTTGAGTTACGATGAGCATGTATAAATACACGCAACGCTTGATAAGTCATGTACTTTAGGAAAATGTATGACTATCATTAATTACAATATACTAAATTTAGAATATCGATATTTTATGACAACTTGTACAGCATAAATGATTATACAATATTTCATAATCATGGTATACTTTATGTACAATGCACACATGGCATTCATGTGATACTACATATCAATCCATCACACATCCAATGACCTTTCCTCCAAGGTTCAATTACTAGTCCCCAAGGATCCATTATGGGTGGTTGAGCTTCATGGCAACTATAAAACACACTCTAATCGATCAACATTTTAATTGACACTATCTTAGATAATTGACTATTTGGTCAGCACGTCCATTGAAAACAACTTGCCAATCACATGTATTTAACCATCCAGGTACCATTCGACACCCCATCACCATGCACTAAATCCCCCCCCCCTCCCCCCATTCTCTAATTGACAATGTTCTCTTCTAATTGATTATACCAGATTGATATATATCTTATCAATTATTCCTTAGTCGACTCTTACCTAGTTGATTTTCTTACTCAACTCAACCTTAAGTGATCACTTGTCTAGTCAAGCATTCAACTACTTATCTAATACCAAAGACCCCTAGCCATTCTTCACTTTCTCTATTTAACTCATCTCCATTATTGGGATCCAATTCTAAATCATTATGTAACTCAAATCTTGCAATAAGTCACATTGAGTAATGATTGAGATTCAGTAGAATATTCTCTTTGATAATAATAATAACAATTACAAGATCTCACAGTAGTGCAAGCCAGTGGGCTTCTCTAGCACTATCCTCTAAAAACGAAGACTATATCCAGAGGTGCCTTAATGCACTAACTTTTGAGTTGTTCATGTTAGTAGAGGCCCATGTCTCTGTATGTCGATGCTGATTGCAATATTCAACCCCAAACTTGACGTTGCGACTTTTCCTTTTATAGTTTTAATATATTTTTAATTATTTATTTTCTTGCAATTGAGAGTACGATATCTAAAAATTAAACCCCATTACCAAATCTCTCCTCTTATTAAAAAAATAATAATAATAATAATAAAGATTTCAAATATATAGTTTAATATATTGGAAGTTCATTGTGATCAGGTTATTGGAAATCGACACTGTCGTGATCAGGTTACTGGAAATCGACATCCTTTAAGGAAACCAAGAAATCACATAAGGCCGTGTGTTAAGGCCGTGTGTTGAGGAGGCGAGTCTTGCGGCGGAATTTTTCTGGAAGGGTCCCGTCACTCTGTAGAGAGGAGGTAAATTTCTTCCTTCAATTGTATTAATTTTCCTAGCCATGAAAATCCGTTAGGTTTTGAGCTCTGCATCTTGTCTGCTTTGGAAAAACGTTTTCCCTCGTTTTCTGGCATCCAAACGATGCTTGTAATTCTCTCGATTTTGAGTTACCCGGCAGGGAATCAGAACTTTCGAGGTATTGGCGTGTTAAAGAGCTTAAAATTCAGTTTCTTTGTAGTTTCTTAAAGAATTTGCGGCAAGAACCCGTGATTTTCAAAATTCTTTTAGAAAACTATTATCAATCAGGAACTGTCTACAGAAATTCGAACAAGATCAAATTTAAATTCAGTTCATCGGTGGAATTGCCATCGGAATATTGAAAACTTTGATTTTTGAAAATCTCCTGAGATCAAGCTGAAACACGAAATTTCTTTTAGGGAATATTAACTTTCAGAATTTATATTATTATGGTAGACGGCCTTAATGATAAGGCCTGCAATCATTGTTGCTATATTGCCCATAATGAGAATGATCAGTGTAGTCGGTAGCAACAACTGATAGATTTCAGGGGTACATTGTTCTTTTAGTAATCTTGAGTGTTAAAATGCGATGGTGGATGGGGTGGAGTTGTCGAACAGATTGATTGTTCTACTTTTCTGGAATAGGGTTCTTCACCCCGGTGCCATTCTTAGAATAATATCGAGAAATCGATGTTAGCAATATGCTGGGTATGTCACAATGGATGAAAAGAGCGGCCGGGCTCTGTTCTATTACTTTGTAGAAGCTGAAACAGACTCAAATTTGAAGCCTTTGGTTGTATGGTTCAACGAAGGTTAGTGGAATGAGCGATTTTTCTGTTTTTTTTCTTTTAGCATTTTTGCATTTTCCTGCTGTTTAAATGGTATAGACAACCTGATAAAATATGGATGAAAGGGTTCTTAATTTGTTTAGGGCGAAGGGATGATTAGAATATGACTCTTTCTTTGGCCAAACTGAAAGCATTTAGGGTCTTCAAAACACAGCTGCAAGCCTGCAACTGAACAGATATGCTATAATTCAGGGAAAAAAATACATATGGCGCTATAATTGTTGTAGTCTTGTGTATCAGACTTCTTGTTAATTTCCCCAATCTATATATATATATATATATATATATATATATATATATATGATGGAGATCAACATGCAATATCATTGTTTCAATTAAAAAAATATAATCCTGCATTTTTTTTTCATGTGCGGAATGAGGGGCCCCACAATGAGGGGTTTGAATTCCAGGATAAGAGCCAATAATTTTTCTGAAGATACAAGCAATTAAGTGATCTACTGCATGTGCAACAGGAGCTGGCATTTAGTCTTGCAAATGCATGTTTTGCGATAAATATCCATCTGTAGATGTTTTTCATCTTTGTGGAGTCACTGAATCTGCACCTATTCCTTATCTCCATGGTTTTATCAAAACCTTGGCGAAGCAAAAGATGCTTAAGTGTTTATATATACATGTGATTCCTGGGAAAACCTCTCCGCACAGTGTCAATCTTGATTTCTTACCATTGTCAAAGGCACTTGAATCTCAATATTAACTTGAGACGTAGAGAATATTCACGTGAAAGTCACGAAGTACCCCGAGAGGACAATGCTCATCTCATTTTATTTAACTATACCTCTCACCATCCTTTTTAGTATGATCCGACTTTGAGGTATCTGAAATGTCCATTCGCAAGTCGGGGTTTCGCGATATGCGCAGACAGGAGGTCTCGCACTTAGGTTTCTCGGGAGCTGAAACTCCTAAGCCCGTATTCATTGCTAAGCTCATTTTAGGGTTTCGCAAGTTGGGACTTCGCGACCGACGAGTACAAGGGAACTGACCCTTGGGCTTCTCGGGTGTCGAAACACCAAAACATCCAAACTCTAGACACGCTATGCCATTTTGGGGTTTCGCAAGTCAGGATTTCAGGACTGGCGAGTACAAGAGACTTTCCCTTAGATATCTCGGGTGCCGAAACACTGAAACACCGTATCTCATCCGCGCTATTATCATTTCAGGGTCTCGAAAGTCGGGATTTCGGGATTGGCGAGTACAAGAGACTTGCCCTTAGATATCCTGGGTGTCGAAACACCGTATCTCATCCGCACTATTATCATTCCGGGGTCTCGCAAGTCAGGATTTCGGGACTGAAGATTACAAGAGAACTTACCCTTAGGTATCCCGGGTGCCGAAACACCGAAACATCAAGACTCTAATCACGCTACGTTATTCTGGGGTTTCAAACTTCGGGATTTCATGATTGGCGAGTACAAGGGAACTTACCCTTGGATTTCCCGGGTACCAAGACACCGAAAGACCAAACTCTGAGGGAACCATTCTTGCTGGTGCAAGATCTCCAGACTTAGGCCATAAAATCCTTCAACGGACTCTTGGGTAATTATCACCAGGTTTGGGGACATGACTGAAAGGCCTTCTTAACTTATCGAGCTATGAACTCTGTGACAGGGACGAGGTAAGCTTAGATATTTACTTAAACGGTAGTCCTTTCAAGGAACTCACTCATGCTCTGGAATAGTGAGGGAACCTTCCCAGAAGGAGGTGCCTTCGGGGAAATCCAACCAAGACATCACGTGAGTCAAGTAAATGGGACAGATCTCATGAGAACGGACTCGGAATCTGAACTTGTTCAATGTATATATATACATATATATAAATGAATCGAATATGGTCATACAAGTATAAGCATGCATCCGCCTTTTCCGATCAAACACACCAGGCAAACACTTCTATACAGAAACCATTCTTGAGTGTACAACCATGAGCATGCATTTCAGGAACATTCAATTTGAAATATAGGACATAAATACTTATCAAAAAACACTAGGTGTAATGCAGCTACTGAGAGGGGTGCTCCTCTCCACCCAACCATAGGCTCAGTGACTCCAAATGGATTTACCACTAGCCACCCCCAAGCTAGACCACAATGCTTGAGACTCAGTCTCTTACTTCCCGCTCGTCGGAAGTCCAAGACGAAGGTTACTCTCCTTCTCCTCTACTCATGACTCACTGTATTTCCTGGAGTTCCTCTAGTTCTCCTTCCACAATTCATGTCGAGCGTGTGTGTGTGTCTGTATATTCTTCTCTCCCCCCCTCTTCCACACTTCTTTCCTCCTACAAGGTCGCGTGTGGCAGGAAATTCCCTATCTGATGGTCAGGTCTAAGAGCGTCTACGGATGGGCGGTTCGCCCCATCCCCTCATTTACTCTTGAGGAGCCTCTCCACCTACCATCCGGGCGGGTAATTTATTTCGGGGTCTGAGAGTGAGCTTTGGTTTTCCCGAGCACGTACAAACCAATATGGTTTTGGTTCGGTGGAAGTTAACGCAGCCACTTCCGGCCCCTTCCACCACCTCTCATCATCCATCGTGGTCTCTTTTCAACACATCCCCCTCTCATCAGTCATGCAACATATATTCATACATCATTTACATTCCTCGGACCTTTTATACTAAGGTTCGTTAATTCAAACATTCACAATCTTTGAGTTTGCCATAGTTCTTGGCTATTATAGTTATTTTTACAAACTGGGGGAAACAAGGTGTTACAATTCCCTCCCCCTTAAAGGAACATCGTCCTCAATGTTCTATCTATCAATATGACAGGTATGTACAGGGGTAAACAAAATCGGATATGCTTGTTTCATGGCATCTTCCATTTCCCATGTAGCCTCATCTGGGCCAAAAATTTTCCACTACACCTTGACCTATGCAATGGTTCGGTTCCTGAGCGGGGTTTCCTCTCTGTCCAGTATGAATTGAGGTTCTGGTAGGAATTATCCCTCCGGTTCGACCTGGATCATAGACAAGTCAATTATATTATTAGAATCATGTACATATTTCTTCAATAATGAAACATGGAAAACATTATGTGCTTTTACTGTGGGAGGAAGTGCTAACCTATAGGCTACAGGTCCCACTCTATCTAGAACTTCAAAGGGTCCACAATACCGAGGTGCCAACTTGGCACAGGCTCCCATCCTTAGGGAACTCTTCCTGGGCCTAACTCTGAGATATACGTGGCCTCCCGCCTGGAACTCTCTTGGAGTTCTCCTTCTGTCGGCGTAGCTTTTCTGTCGGTTCTGAGCGACCTTTAGATTTTGTTTTATCTAAGTTACTTGTTGTTCCATTTCTTTCAACATGTCGGGTCCAATGGTAAATTTGTTTACGGGATTACTCCAACTGACTAGAGTGTTTCACGGCCTGCCATAGAGGACTTTGAAATGACTCATCTTCAGGGATTTTTGGTAGCCGTTGTTGTAGGCGAATTTCACTAGTTGCAGGTAGTCTTCCCACTTTTTGGGTCGATGCATTACATGCATCCTGAGCATGTCTTCTAATATTTGATTCACCCTTTCCATCTGTCCATCGATTTGAGGGTGATATGTTGTACTAAATAGTAACTTGGTCTCCAAACCAGCCATCAGTGATTTCCAAAAGTTGGAAGTAAATTTCGTGTCTCTGTTAGACACGATCTCTTTCAGCATACCATGCAGTCTAAATATCTCCTTCATGAATACGTTGGCGATGTCTATTGCATGAATATGTTGGCGATGTCTATTGCCTTACAAGTTGACTTGACAGGGATAAAATGAGTGTACTTGCTCAATTTATCCACCACTACCATGATGGCGTCATTCTGTTTAGTCGAGGTTGGTAATCCGGTGATGAAATCCATGGATATGGTTTCCCATTTCCATTCCGGGATTGGTAGAGGTTGTAATAATCCTGTTGGGTGTCGGTGTTCTTCTTTTACTTGTTGGCATTCTATGCATTTGGCTAAGTACTCAACTATGTCTTTCTTCAATTCAGGCCAATAGAATTGTTTCCTGGTGGCCGTGATCATCTTCGAGTATCCTAAATGGCCAATATAGGGTCTTTTGTGCAGTTCATCCATTATGAACCTCTTCAAGTCATCACAATCTGGGATATACAATCTATTTCTGTAAGTGAGCAGACCTCCTTCCATCATCTGGTAGCCTCCATACTTTATCCCTATGGGTTCTTGTTGTAGGTACAAGGTCACGGTCTGGAAGAATGTGTCTGTCTCTTGTGCATTTCTGACTCTTTCCTTGACATCCGTCTCACAGGTGCTTACCGCTGCCAGGTGAATTTTTTTCATGCTTCTACTAAGGGCATCAACCACCCTATTTTCCTTTCCCTTAATATGTTTGATTTCAAAATCAAACTCGTTGAGGAGAGCCATCCACCTAACTTGTCTGGCATTGAGCTTTAGTTGGTCAAACAGATATCGCAATCCACAGTGGTCTATCATAAGTACAAATTTTCTTCCCATGAGGTAATGCCTCCACATTTTCAAGGCATGTACTATGGCGGCCAACTCTAGATCATGGGTCACATAGTTGACTTCGTGCTCATTCAATTTCCAAGATTCATAGCAGACCACACTTCCTCCTTGCATAAGGACTCCTTCGAGCCCTTCCTTATAGGCATCTGTGCACACGAGGAAGTCAGCTTCGGAATCAACGATCTTCAACATGGGTGCGTGGGTTAGTAGATGTTTCAGGGTTTGAAATCTTTCTTCACATTTTTGTGTCCACGTGAATTTTGTCCCCTTCTTCTGGAGGGTAGTGATTGGACACCCAATCATGGAGAATCCTTTTATAAATATCCTATAGTATCATGCCAAGCCCATAAAGGATCTGATATCTGAAACGTCCTTCGGGGTAGGCCATTCCATGATAGACCTGATCTTATCAGGGTTTACTGCTACCCTTTCTTCAAATAGGACATGGCCCAAGTAATGTATTTGCTTCTGGAAAAAGTCACACTTGCTAAATTTGGCATAGAGTTGATGTTCTCTTAGCACTTGAAGCACAAGCCTAAGGTGTTCCTCATGTTCCTCTCTATTCTTGGAGTAAATTAATATGTCATCAATAAAAACCAACACAAATTTTTCTAGGAATTTGCTGAGCACATTGTTCATCAAGCACATAAAAGTGGCAGGGGCATTGGTCAATCCGAATGGTACTACCACAAACTCGTAGTGACCATTTCTCGTCCTGAAGGCAGTTTTGTGGATGTCTTCGCCCTTGATTCATACTTGATGGTACCTAGATCTCAGGTCAATCTTCGAGAAGATAGAGGCACCTCCCAATTGCTCGAACAAGTCATTGATCCTGGGTAAGGGCTACTCGTTCTTTATGGTTACCTTATTGAGTTGTCTATAATCTATGCACAGTCGGAGGGTACCGTCTTTCTTTTTCACAAACAGGACCGGTTCTCCCCATGGAGACACGTTGGGCTAGATATAGCCTCTGTCCATCATCTCTTTCAGTTGTAATTTAAGCTCAACTAGCTCAGGTGCGCTCATCCTGTAGGGTGTCCTAGACATCGGCACCGCTCCTGGTGCAAGTTCTATTGAGAAGTCAATGTCCCTTCTCGGAGGTAGACCTGGTACCTCTTCTGGAAATACATCTTTGTATTCTCTCAGCATGGGGAGGTCTTCAAGGCTTGGTTCATCACCTTCAATTGTTTTCAACACCTGTATTGCATATAATGGACATCATTTTCTGCAATACTTTCTCATTTGAAGAGCTGATATTTGTCTCACCGAGACAGGTTTTTGGATCCCTTGAAGGGTTATTCTCCTTCCTTCTTCACTTACACATTCCAAGGTTTTTTGGTAACAGTCCAGTTTGGCTTTATGGGTGGCTAGCTAGTCCATACCAATCAACAGATCATACGATCCCGGGGGTAATATGTTAAGGGTTGCTTGGGTGGGGAATTTGCCCATAATTAATTGGCAGGCTGGTATGACCTCCGCTACCCTTATTTTGGTGCCAGTGGCTAACTGTACCAACCATGGCTTGGCGTTTTAATGTGGTTGCAGTTTACATTTATCAACATCCTTAGGGGCTATATAATTCAAATTTGAACCAGGGTCAATCGGAATAGACACTAGATGGTTGGTGATCATACCTTCGATTTCCACCACTGAAGCTTGGTGGTCAGCTTGGTTATTATCCAAGGCTGCATAAATTTGCGGCACACTCTTGGCCACGTCATTGATGGTGGTAGCTTATTGAACGTTGTAAATTCTTCAGTTGTTCTGTTGTTGGTGCAAGCAGTCCCTCAGTAGATGTTCTTCTCCACAACCCCAACATTTCAAAGGTTCTCTCTTTGGGTTATCAGTCTTTACTGGGGCAGATCCAGAAAGTTTATTTCCGCTCAAGGAGGGAAAGTTCTGTTGGTGTACACATCGGGCTGGGAAGCTCATCCTTGAGTTCTTTTTATAGTCCTTAAATCTTGGGGATTTAAACCCCCTTTTCTGGAATCCCGAACTATTCTTCTGCTTCCAGCCTTCACAAGGTCCTATCCGATGCCCAAGTTGTTCATAACAATATCTTTCCTTTCAGATAATATCTTCTAGGGTCTTTGGTTCGTCAAATTTAATCCTGTTCTGATAGTCCTTAGGTAGTCCACTGATGAATCGTTGCACCTTTGTCTTTTCTTCTTTTATGTAGGGTACATACCGTAGCAACTTGAGGAATTTGTTGACATATTCCTCTATGGTGAGTTGCCCCAGCTTAAGTTCATAGAATTCTTTAGTCTTTTCGTCAAAATATTTTTCTGATAGATACTTCTTCCTGAAGTATTTCTCAAACCGTTCCCAAGACAGGTCTTCTTCATGAATCCCTTTTACATTCTTAAGGTTTTCCCACCAAATGGAAGCCTTTCCATTCAAGTTGAAGGTGGCTACTCGGGCCTTCAAGTTTTTTGAGAAGTCATGGACTCTAAAATACTTCTTTAGTCCAAGCAGCCAGGCCTCCACTTCCTCTCCCTTATTTATTTCACCGTCGAAGGAGGGTGGTTTGGCCTTCTTGAACTCTTCGAGATTATGACTCTTGGAAAGTTTCTGCTTCTTTTGTTTTCTTAGGGAATGAGAACTAGTTCTGCTACAAGAAGATCCCTTTGAGTCACCAACTTCCTTTCCAGAAGAATCGTTCGACGTTTGTCCCTTATCTCTAGGGTGGACCTTTCTCGAGGTGCTCCTCTCAGTGTGGCCACTGACATGACCATGTTTCTGCGTCTCAGGTTCATGTTGCAATTGCCTTTGTATGTCAGATAAGCTCTGCAGTAAAACTGTGTTAATTTCCATTTGCTTCTCTTGCTCTTTTATCATCCTTTCGTTGTCAGCCTTACAGCTCTGTAATTCGACCATGAGGCTCCTCACAGTCTCATCTAGATCTGGAGGGGTCCTTACTGCCCTCCTTTCATCAGACTCTTTATTTCTATTATGGGATCCCTCCCCCACTTCATGGTGAGTCACCATTCTATACGTCTGAAATTTCCCGCAATTGATCGTCTGCTTGTGTGACAAAGAAAAATGCTTGTTGTTAGTAAATATTTATATATATTCATAACCCGTGCAATATTCATATTTTTCACATGCATACACACAATAGGGGTTTTTCATTCTTAACTTCGAATTTTGATTAAGGGGGGTTAAGATAGAGGGTTACTCCTGTTAAGAGTGATTCGAATGGAGTCTTTGCGCAACCCATTCATGACCCCAAGTAGGCCAAGTGTTGTAACCATGCTCTGATACCAATTTGTAACACACCCACTACGAGAACTAATATTTTTCCACTTTTTCCTTCTTTTCACTGAGGAAAAAAATCCTCAAATTCCTATGGGGCCTAATGCAGACCCTACCATCCCTTATCCTTACCCATGTGATTGTTGGCTATGACCACAGGCCTTACCGGAGAGGTGCTTCCGGCTTTCATGATTCGGGAAATCGCGATGCATGTGTTCTCCTACTCTCTTGTCTCTCGAAGTGTTGAAATCCGAAAGGGACCAACAGTTTGTCACATCTAACAATGCCTCGGATTAAAACCTGGCATCCCATCTTTAGGAGTTTCCCGTACTAGGTTTTCGCGGTAGAAGAGGACGAGGGGTTCATACCCTTCAGTTTTTCGGGTGCCGAAACACCGAAAACCAAATCTACAGGCACTGAGCCATATCGGGATTTCACAAGTTGGGAATTCAGGACTGGCATGTACCAAGGACTTGCTTCTAGATATCCCAAGTGCTGAAATACCGAGACATCAAGATTTATCTGCACTATTATTATTTCGGGGTTTTGCAAGTTGGGGTTTCAGGATATGCGCAAACAGGAGGTCTCGCACTTAGGTTTCCTGAGAGCCGAAACTCCTAAGCCCGTATTCATCGCTAAGCTCATTTCGAGGTTTCACAAGTCAGGACTTCGCGACTAGCGAGTACAAGGAAACTGACCCTTGGGTTTCTCAGGTGCCGAAACACTGAAACATCCAAACTCTAGACACGTTATGCTATTTCGGGGTTTCACAAGTCGGGATTTCAGGACTGGCGAGTACAAGAGACTTGCCTTTAGATATCCCGGGTGCCGAAACACTATATCTCATCCGTGCTATTATCATTTCAGGGTCTCGCAAGTCGGGATTTCTGGACTGGCGAGTGAAAGAGACTTGCCCTTAGATATCTTGGGTGCCGAAACACCAAAACATCGTATCTCATCCATGCTATTATCATTTCAGGGTCTCACAAGTTGGGATTTCGGGACTGGAAATTACAAGAGAACTTACCCTTAGGTATCCCAGGTGTCGAAACACCGAAACATCAAGACTCTAATCACGCTACGTTATTCCGGGGTTTCAAACTTCAGGATTTTGCGATTGGCGAGTACAAGGGAACTTACCCTTGGATTTCCCAGGTACCGAGACACCAAAAGACCAAAATCTGAGGGAACCATTCTTGTTGGTGCAAGGTCTCCAGACTTAGGCCATAAAATCCTTCAATGGATTCTTGGGTAATTATCACCAGGCTTGGGGACATGACTGAAAGGCCTTCTTAACTTATCGAGCTATGAACTCTGTGACAGGGGCGAGGTAAGCTTAGATATTTACTTAAATGGTAGTCCTTTCAAGGAACTCACTTCGGCTCTGGAATAGTGAGGGAACCTTCCCAGAAGGAGGTGTCTTCAAGGAAATCCAACCAAGACATCGCATGAGTCAAGTAAATGGGATAGATCTCCCGAGAACAGACTCGGAATCTGAACTTGTTCAATGTATATATATACATATATATAAATGAACCAAATATGGCCATACAAGTATAAGCATGCATCCTCCTTTTCCGATCAAGGACACCAGGAAAACACTTCTATATAGAAACCATTCTTGAGTGTACAACCATGAACATGCATTTCAGGAACATTCAAGTTGAAATACAGGACATAAATACTTATCAGAAAACACCAGGTGTAATGCAACTGCTGAGAGGGGTGCTCATTTCCACCCAACCGTAGGCTCAGTGACTCCAAATGGATTTACCACTAGCCACCCCCGAGCTAGACCACGATGCTTGAGACTAGTCTCTTACTTCCCGCTCATCGGAAGTCCAGGATGAAGGTTACTCTCATTCTCCTCTACTCATGACTCACTATATTTCCTGGAGTTCCTCTGGTTCTCCTTCCACGATTCCTGTCACGTGTGTGTGTGTGTCTATATATTCTTCTCTCCCCCCCACTTCCACACTTCTTTCCTCCTACGAGGTTGCATGTGGCACGAAATTTCCTATCTGATGATCAAGTCTGAGAGCTTCTATGGATGGGTTGTTTTCCCCATCCCCTCATTTACTCTTGAGGAGCCTCCCCACCTACCATCCGGTCAAGTAATTCATTTCGGGGTCTGAGAGTGAGCTTTGGTTTTCCCGAGCATGTACAAACCAGTATGGTTTTGGTTCAGTGGAAGTTAACGCAGCCACTCCCGGCCCCTTCCACCACCTCTCATCAGCCATCGTGGTCTCTTTTCAGCACATCCCCCTCTCAGCAGTCATGCAACATATATTCATACATCATTTACATTCCTCGGACCTTTTATACTAAGGTCCGTTAATTCAAACATTCACAATCTTTGAGTTTGCCATAGTTCTTGGCCAGTATAGTTATTTTTATAGACTGGGGGAAATAGGGTGTTACATAGACAAACCATCTTTAAGAAGCTTTTCAAATTTGAGTTTGATCGCGAAATATTTTCGTGGATGAACTGGGTGAAGTATTTTTTGAACGGGTTTAGAGTCAGGGTATGTCTTAATTTCATGTACAACAATATCTAGATCAATTCCAAGAATTTCTTCGTAACTCCATGCAAAAATGTCACAGAATTATTGGAAAAGGGCCTTGTAAATTCAGATCTCATCAGGAGAACATGAGGCACCTATGTGAACATTTTCCACAATTCCAGGCTTAATTGAAATATCTATAGAAATAGTAGAGTAAATATTCCCCAAGTTCCCTTCATACAAAACATCACGTGTTGGTCCAGAAACTGGGGGAATAGTAATGACTGTAGATGGATTCGAAATCCGTTGGTAACTTTCAATAGTCTCGGGTTCTAGGAAGAGAATAGAATGATGATTTCCATCGTCCCATGGGGTGTCTTCCATGGACATAACTATCATTATCATTTCATCAGTGTGAAACACCATGTGAAATGGATAAAGAGACGTATCTAAGAGAGAAAGAGGAGAAGGAGTTGTCGATTGAATAGCTTGATAGGCCAATTCCACCGGACTTAAAGGCATTCGATCACCATAATGAATACATTCGTCCAAGCTAGGTACTATCCAAGGGTCATAAGACTCATGGGTTTCGCCAACACAGGTCGAAATCATGTTAATAGAAGTGAAAAAAGGAGGAGGAACATCAGGTGGTGGAATGGGGAAAGTACCCATTAATGATGAATCCTTTAAAAGACCCACACTGACATTCTCATAACCAGGAGGTGTTTTTTCTATGAATGGAATGTTACTAGTGCATGAATCAGAACTAAAAAATGTGAGCTAATCTACCATAACAACTTTACCTTGGTGAGGGAAATGTATCACATGGAAAAGAGTAGAAACAATTGCCCATATAGCATCGATCCAACTACGGCCAACTAAAAGGTTGTAATTGAGAGGTACATCAAACACCTCAACCTCAACAATAACCTCTTTTCCTTCTAACGCAATAGATAATGCAGGAAGAACACCATAAGGTTTAAACCTTGTACCATTAAAAGCTTTTAAAGTATTATCTGACTCAGTAAGGGAAAGAGAGCCAATGGATTTCCAACAAGTGACGAACATGATGCAAGTTGAAGCTCCTTCATCAACAATTGTTCGACAAATATTCTTATTTTCCACAATGACTTGTATTTGAAAATATAATTGATGAGGAAGCCTTGGAATGTGATCTTCCAAGTCAAAGATTATCAAATTTGTATCAGTAGGATCGATTCCACCAATAGCATTTAAAAATTCCTCTTGTTGAGTAGGACAACTTTGAAGTACTTGGATATGCAGCATCGTAGAAGGTGCATGTGCAAGATCTTCTACAATACTACAGTTTTGAGTGGCACGTGCATCAAGATTAAATGACAACTTACGAACGACGCCCTTAGGAGGCAGACGAAGAACTGTATCTAGACTAGGTCATTCGAGATGAAGAGGACCGTTGGGAGGTGAAGTCGATGGAGGAGGTTGAACCAATGGAGGAGGTGAATCATCAACTTTATCTTTAGAAGGAGAATAATATTTGGCTTGAGTAGCGAATGCAACTTCATTTTTCTTGGAGTCACCAGTACACATAAGGACATAAGATGTGGTAGAGGGAGAAAGTTGGTTATGAATAACCAATTGGGCCTACTTTTGAGAAGGAAAAGGTTGTGACAAAACGACAGGTGTAGGAGGCGTCATGGTTCCTTGCAAGAACTTAGTAATCTCTACACATCTCAGACAATGTTTCGTATAATGGTCCTCACCACAGATCAGACAAGGATAACAAGGTTTTCTCTTTTCTTTATCATCAACAGGCTAAGTCTTGGGTTTATCGGGTTGTTGATTATTAGTTTTATCCTCTTTATTCTTACCCTTCCCTTTATTTTTATTTTGAGATTTACTGGTAGGTGTAGAATGAACCGTATTGACCTCAGAGGTTTTACCGAGAGAGTGAGTCAAAGGAATATCATTTTGTACATTAGCAGTAGTAGATTTGGGATTGGAATGACTGGCTTGTTTGGACTGAGTCTCAGCATGAAAAGTGCCAATCACACCATCAACAACATGAGAAGCTACTGGAGGTGTTGGGTTTGGATTTGTAGACGGGTGAGGAGCATCGGGGATCAAGTCATATAACATGCTTGTTTGAGAATAGACGAGATCCAAGTATTGAGCACGACTAATCACCCATTCTTCAGTGACGACACCACCCATGGAAACATCACAGGATATAGGACCGATGAGATATTTAGTAAACCACTCAGCCAATAATTGATTACGAAGGGGAACTTTAATTAATCATCATCTTCTCCTCCACTCGTGAATATGATCTGAAATGTGAGTAGAAGAGGATTGTTTAAATGAACTCAAAAGTTTGGTTCCTGTCTCATATCATATCGGTAACCAGTAATTTGTCAAGAAATCCATAGCTAAGGTGTTGAAATCATTGAATAATCCTCGTGGAAATTCAATACACCATTTGGCAGTCAAACCTGTAAAAGTGTGTTGGAAAAGACGCAATCGGATGGAGTCATCCATCAAGGATTTGGATTAACACCAAAGATGAAATGTCATGACGTGATTGTTTGGGTCTTCTTCCGATCGATCGTCAAACTTAGGAATGTCTGACGGTAATTTGGTAGGTATAATTGGCCAATAAGGAGAATTCAAGATAGGATCATTCAAAATCCTAGATAAATCCGGTAAATCCAAAGTAACTAGAAACAATAAATGTTTGCTCATTTGAGGAAAATGGTAATTTTGGGGAGGAAATCCCATAGGTATACCAGTAGGACCATAAGCAATTTGTAAATAGTTAGAGGGTCATGTAAAATTTAGTTGTGGAGGGTTTTGATTCAAGTAGCTAACATGTGTTGGTTGATTTGGCATGCTACCTTGAAAAGGAGCATTGGATTGAAAAGCTTGACCCTAGGTAGGATTTACAGAGCCTGGATATGGTTGCCCGAGATTAGAGGGTACAAAAGAATTTAATTGAGGATTTTTCCCCCAGGCGTTTTTTTATTGCCTTGGAAAGGAAAATTCCAAGGTTGGGTTTGTAATCCAGGTATATACTGTCCGTAAAATGGGTTATGACCCCCAACTTGGGGTTTCCCCCCAAATTGAGGTTGACCTCCAACAGGAAGTTGAAAACCAGAAGTGACAGAATGACTTATGCCTCCAAGTTGATTGGAGCTACTTGGGCCAGGATGATTAGATCCTCCAGGTGGTGCAGGAATGTTATGCCCTCCAGATAGAACCTGAGTAGGTGTGGAAACAAAACCACTAGCAACATTATACCCAGGTGGAACAAAAATATTAGGTCCTCTGGATGGAACCTGGGTAGGATTAGCAATAGAACTATTAAGAGTGTTATACCCAGGTGGAAGTGAGGAATTTGATCTAAGGGGAAGTGGTGTTCCAATAGGAGCTTGAGTTGTTACCGTACTTCCGGCAGAAACAGGTGTAACTTGTGGGACCGTGGTAGAGCTAGTGAGTTAGAGAGGAAGGAATGTATGAGTACCAACCAACAATGGGTCTGACCTTGTAACAACATTACTTATTGTGCCAATAAAATGATTTAAAGGTACAATATAAGCAGTAGAAGTAATGGGTGTATGTGATGACATGGATTGGTTTGGACTCATTCCTGGTTTATCAAAAATATCGTGTCCTGAGGAAGTCCTCCAAAAAGAACAGACGAGGACTGAACTAGGATTAAAAATTCCAGAAGTATGAACCAAAGTTCTAAGTGATTCACTCTAAAAAGGTGGATCATCCACAGCAGACTCTAGGTAAGGTCTAGAAGGTATTCTAGTATAATATTCAGCATCAATGTCTCCCGAAGAGTTTATTCGGAGCAAAATTGGATCTTGTATAACATTCAATAACGGATTTATAGGAAGTGATGATTCTACCAATGGAGTAGAAATTCTGATCTCAGAGGATACATCGTATTTCACTGCTCCTTCAGGAAAAGGACCCTCTCATGAATTAGGAAGCAAGGAGGCACATTCTTTCGACTCTTCCGGAGGTAACCCTTGCATCCTACGTGAACAATGAGGGCCATTGTTGGACACACTAAATAAATAATGAAATAAATATATGACCAACTAGAGAAACAAACAACACTTCACTAATAAAATCTAGATATCAAGCACACAAACAAACCTTCCTATTTCGAAATCGCTAGTTGGTGATGAAGTCCATCGTCGCAAGATCATGACAAGAAGGGGCTAGGATAAAGTGGGTGGAAAAGTTATGTTGATGACCTGCTTAATGGACTTACACCCTTGTGCAATCTCCCACACATAATCGTGGGTATACTCTCCAAGGAGCCCGAGTGAGTTTGGCCAACGTCGATTCCAGGTACCGTGAAGACTTTCCCCTCCACAGTCACCTCGTTTAAAGACCCTAAAGAGATAAGCTATTAAGGTTACCAATTACGAAAATGATGCATGGGGAGGTAATCGACAGTCTGACACATGCGCAAGGGCAAGGTATCTAAGCCTGAAATTGCCTCGGGAAGGTCCGCACAAGATTTTCTTCTCAAGTGACACTCAATAATACGTGCAATATCTACACTAAGACCAACAAAGCAGGGTGAGTAACTCTATCGACCCTAATGTGACCTCGTGATTGACCCTTGTGTTAGAAGAACTTCCCAAGACAAAATGTAGCAAGTGGATTTAACTCTCCCTATCACAAGATATTATTATGTGTTTTAATGCTTTGGAGAGTATTCCTCACAACCTATTCCAAAGCGCTATCCCTAGTTGATGTTGGTGTATAAGATTTATAGAAAATAAAAGTTACTAGATAGATTTTAAAATTACGCTAAATTTTAATGGTTGTTTCTTAAATAAAAAAGGAAGCAAAGATGAAATTGATGAAGTATTTGACCTTGACTCAACAATATGCAAAGAGAGATGATATGCAATCTTTTCGTTCAATGAACTCTAATTACATAAGGGAGAAGGATTTATTTTTCTAGAATACAACAAGTTGCAAAACACAATTTCTTCAATCTTTGAGTGATCTTGATGCCAAACAATCAAAACTATCAAATTTTCCAATTTTCTCTTTGTAAACAAATATTTGAATGCAAAAATTTCTTGTAACTACTACCAATAGAAAAACAAACTTTAATTCTTTTTCTTTTCAAATAAAATAGAGATCTGAATCAAAAAGAAAAAATTGTCCAAGAAGATGAATGCACTCACGACGCAATTTCCCAAACTAAACTCAAAATGCAACAAAAAATGAAAAAGTAAGAAAACTTATTTGTCTAATGCAATCAAAAATCATTTTCAAATAAAAAACAATCCAAAACTCAAAAAATATCAATAACAACTCATCTGAAAAGCACTCAAGGATGAAACCTCAGGATTATACCCTTGCAGTAAGAAGTGAAAGATACAACTATGAAGATTATGAAAGAGGCTCTCAACACTTGAGAAATGATCAAATTTAGCTAAAAGATGCAAACCAAGCTGTGAATAATCACTCAACAGGACTAAAAATTCATCCCAAGAAATGATGACAAATCTGGGCAAAGAGGAAAAATTGATTGTCACTCCAAAAAAATTCTATAGGAATCGTCGCAGGCTACAGAAGAGCACAGTGTGATGATCAAGGATCGTTACAGGCTGTGGGAAATATGTAGTGTGACTTCATCGCCCTGGTTTTCACAAGTAGGCTGCAACGATGACTAAAAATAAGGGGAAAATGAATAGACGACAAAGTTTCTCAATGAATTTTCAAGACCAGGGAGTCAACATGGATCACCCAAAGACTCAAATAATGAAATTAGCCAAAAGCAAGCAAGCTAAAAGAAAACAAGGAAGAAAAGACCAAAATAGGATGTTCCCCAGTATGGTTGCCATTTTTTTTATCGGAGAAATCGGTAAGAGAGGACACAAACTAATCTCCCTAACTTCAACAAGAAATTAGAACAAAACAAAGAAGAATACAAGCTTCTCCCTAGATTTCATTGTAATGTAAACTGGTTCAAAGAGGGACAAATGACATACCTTTTAAACGTCGTTTGATCCTCGCTAGTATCGTCCTTTCTCCATATTTGGATTTGTGGGATGTTGAACCTATAAAGAAGCACAAACCAACAAAGAGAGAGAACAACGATATATATATTCCAATGAAGCCTATGCATAAGATCAAGGAGTTATACAATAAAAATGGAGAAACTTTTATAGGGAAGAAATGTATTACAACATTATATTGATGAAAGTGGAGAATATAACCTATGTCTTGATGTTGCAAGGTCCCTTCCAATGGCCCTTTTCTTCAACACACACACCTTTGCTCCAATGCTTTTGATGAAGAGTATTCACAACCTGACTTGGAAATATAAAGCAAAGCTATCACAAGTACAATCTTCAATGGAATTATTCATGCATAAACTATCCTAGCCTTTCCCATGAGAGATCGCTCTTTATATAGGGTGAAAGAGGGATGGATGAAGAGATTAGGATGATGTCACTAAACCATAGAATTGAGTAAGATCCAAACCGATTGGAGTCCACCTCATCTTCTAGAATATTCAATTCTAGAACTTTCATGAATTTCACCTTTTTCCCTTGTTTAAGCATCGTCGCACCCTAAGCACAAACATCATGCGGCGATGTCACAGTCCAATTTGTTGCAGCATGTGGCAATCAAGCATAGTCGCACCCCAAGCATTTACCAGGGTGCGGTGATCTCCTTTGATAGGTTTTTTAAGAAAAGAAAATGATTCAATTTCTCATGGAGAAAGTCTCATTTCTTCAGTAACTTCAGAGAACATAGGAGTAAGTCATACATATATCATTAGTTCATCATAGGGTGACCAAAATAATGTGTAACACATGTCTTGGAATTCTATAGATTGTTGATTTTCTCATGCACTCTATGGTGAGAACATGTCCCCATGTTGGAGCCAAATGCTACCCCCTGACATCTAAGGGTAAGTTGAGGAGATTTTTCTCCTATGATCCTTATCATAGACAACGGTTCCACATACAAGCTCCATGGTTCTCCATGGTCAATTGACCAAATATGTTTCCCACATTTTCTCAACTTGTTCACATTTGATTATTATGGTGCTTGACATACATGAGATACATCATTCCATTGCTTCATATTAAGCATTAATTCCTTATGTACTTGTCATGAAAGTAGTGATTGTCGGTTGATTCAAATAATGGATCATGATACTCTAAATTTGTGACTTCTTCCTTGTTTCACCTTGGTGATCATCATCATCTTCTAGATAAGTGTTGTCACTCTTGGGTTGATTTTTACTACTAGGGGGATTTGAAAGATGTAATGTGTCCATATCTCAATCCATACTTAACATTTTCCACCCTTCCCAATTTTGATTGTCCCACTCATGGGTTGGTTGTCATATGTCACACAAAAAATGTTCATCCTTCATAATCCCATGCGAAGAGCCTCACCTCAAAAGAGCTATAAGATTGAGGTGAAGAGAAAACAAAAAAAAAAAGAGAGAGAAAAAGTGAAAAAAAAACAAAGGAATAAAGCATGAGCAATGCCCCTTCGCTATAAGGTTGTTACCGCCAGTCCTATGCAAAAAAATGCATATCTAAAAAGGACTAAATCAAGTAAAATAAAATTCAAAAGCCAAAAAGGGTGATATAAAAAAAGGGGCAAATAAGTAGTAGTAAGACACATTGTCGAGGGAAGGGTAACTTAATGCATAAATGCTCCCTCATAATTCAAAGGAACTCATGCAGATGAATACCTTAAACAACCTCACATGGACCCACAATGCAACTCATGAAGTTACTTGCCAACCCGTACCATATATCACCACACATACTCCTTGATGGGTTTTCTTGGGAACTACTTCTCTTCTTGGGTGTTGACACATGTAATAGGGGTTAATGATGCCCCCATCATAATTGAAATTGGAAAATTGTATGAATGCTATGAGTTATTGTGAAGTTATAACATGATGCTTAATGTGATCTACCTAATGGCCTTTACATTTGACATGACTCACTTTTTATGTTGCATTGGACTTGTGTACATGCCTTTGAATTGATAACTTATTCAAGTCACTTGGGCATTACTTTGGATGATGTAATTTGCATGGAGATGACTTGGATTGAGCCTTGTTCCTTTGGAGGACATTAAGAAGCTCGTTGCACACCTTAAGGAGATTTTAGCACATATTTTGAGGGCGACCAACTTCAGGATAAGTTATGTTTTGAAAGAATACACAAAATTCCACTAGATCAATGCCATTAGATGCAAAATGGCCACCAGATTTCTGAAATGTGGTCATAATAGAAATTCGAGCAAAAATTGACACAATTATGGTGCTTTTAAAATCCATCATGAGAGAATTATTGCTTAAATTTTTTCCACTCAAGGGATACCTTCAGAGGAGGTCATTGAGGATTTTGAAGAGTTCATTCCACCTTTTAGGAGGTTGTTCCACATGTTGAAGAGGACAACTTAGAACTTTGTAACACTCCTTCTGTACAACACAGAATAACAATCAGAACACAATGAATTTTGTTATCTTAATTTTTTTTTAACATCCAAGTACTGACAAGATCAATTACGACAAATACATAAACATTGAAATCTGATATTGTAAATTCATCCTCTTAATATCCCCTAGATAGAGTAACACATGATTGTATTTACCTAAAAATCGCAAAAGTCAAGTTTAACTTAATAATTTTGTTGAGTGGTTCGACAATTAAGTACTCGCTAAAAGTACTAACCCAATGACAACAATTCAAACTCTTCCTAGCAAGCAATTCAAATATACTAAAAGAAATTCAATAAAATATAAAGTTTAAAGAGTGTAAGAATACAGATGGAAAAAAGATTTTTAAGATTTCACCAGAATTGGTAACAATCATTTATCCTTGCTATGAAAACAAATTAATCACTATTTTGATTTTTCCACTTTACTATGTCTGTCAAGTTTTATTATTCTATAACTACAATTATCTTTTTTAGTTTAATGTGATTAATTTCTCAATTAATGTGATCACCATTATCCAGATCTCTTATGAATACAACAAAATCATACTTTCATACCATACTTATAAAATTCACATTCTATGCTAAGGCTTTACTAATGCAATAATCGATTAAATCTTATACACTTTCCAAGATCATTAAATCTATAAAACTTCCTAGTATCACACTATTCCAAGGAATTTATCCCCTAATTAAAAGTAATAAAATATCTATCTAAGATATATACTCTATTCAATATCAATTATTCAAGTATGGCAATAATTTGATACAACATGAATTCGTTAATATTTCTCATGTTAATTTACTATACTCGAAATAATTCACACTTAGTTATTATTGTTTCTTAGATTACTTGATATAATAATTAAATAACTAAAATATCTTTTCCTTAATCCATTGCTACCTTATATCAATTTTTTAACAATTAATTCGGACTATTATTAACTTTTAAAATAGAATCTTAGCGAGCTACAAAATTTGACCATCAAAACTAAGGAATAATCGTTTGTATTTATAGGAAAAAAAAATTACCATAAATGATCGTTGAGCAAAGTAACGACCTGATAAACTTGTCTCGGTATGATCACTCTCCCTAACAATATCACAATGATAAAATAGGTTTATTATTGAAATAAAAATCAACCGTTGTGAACTACAGAAAAATTTACAGTTAATAAAATCTAAGGAGAGAACTTTGTTAATTTGATCGATAAATATTGGATTTACAAGTCTGGAAAAAGGATATTCCAAAATTACCATTACCAAAGACGATGAGATCACCGGCTCCCATGTTTCGAAACTTGAGTAATTGGGCGGTTGTATAAATATAAGTGTAATTATGATCGTATTCGATTTCCGAGCAACATTAGCAACTTCACTAGTTACTAATGGTAATATCGTTCTCCTAACGATAACATAATTATAATTAACGTTAATTTTCTTTAAAAGCGTGATGAACTACAAAATCCTCTTTCTCATTTAATTAGAATATTTGAAATATTCACAAAAATACAAGTGTAAGAATTTACTGATAAAAACTCGATCTCCGAGACTGGGGTCTCAATAATCACAGCCAAGGGACGTCATCAAGATAACATTGAGCTACAAGTCATATCTGTTTGACATATTGTCATTGATGTCAACAGTTGATGTGATGATTTTTTGTTAATGATGAATTACAACATATGAGATTGTCATTGATGTCAACATCAGTTAGTTGAAAGAAATTCGTGATTATTGTTGATCACGATAGGATCAACAATGTTCCTATGTCAAAGCTCAGGAGAATTAGCGACTGACTATCAGTGCATAAAAGAATGCACAAACAGTTACTAAAGCTCAGGAGAGTTAGCGAATGAAGAGCACATTCTAGAAATGTCATCCAATCGATGAAAAGACTGAGAAGTCGACCAATGTACAGGAAAAGGTGAGAAGCCTCAAAAGCCGTCCAATCAAGAAATTGACCATGTTGATCATATCATATTACGGACGTCGGTCATATGAGTGACCGTGGGCTTCAGGATCATTGGAGGATCATGACCGTTGAATCTGCAAGCCAGATCAACGGCAGGGATGAATTGTGGGGAACGAAAGAAGAATTAAACAACCCGCTAGTTCTAATCCCGCAATTGGTCTAGATCGTCAGATCTCATAGACTAGGATATCAATGAATGTAGTTGATCCAACAAGTGATCAGTTTAAGTCAGATTAAGTTGTAACCATTGGATGCGCAATCGCCAGATCAACGATAGGATGAATTGCGGAGATCGAAAGGAGAATTGAATATCGCGCTAGTTCCAATCCCGCAATTAGTCAGGACCATCCGATCTTATAGCTTTGAAGATCGACGATTGTGGTTGACTCACCAACAACACACAACTTCCAATTGTGGAGTTTCGGTGACGAGTTAAATCACTCACAAGTTATGGTTCTGCAATCATCCTTGATCGTGGATCTGATTCGAGAAATATTCACAACCATTGGATCACTTTTGAGTGGAAGGACAAGATAAGTGGGGAAAACAATTGAGAATTCGATTAACCGAATACCCGTCAGTCATCGGATCAAACCCGAATTCTCGTCAATCGTCAGATCAAACACAAATTCTTGTTAATCGTCGGATCATCTTAAAGTTGAAGGATAGGATAAGCAAGGTAAGATCTGAAATCTCATTTATACGAATTTTCGTCAGCTGTTAGATCATCCTAAGTGGAAGGACATGATAAGATAGAAGAGTTGCACCGTAGATAGATCAAGCCATTGATATAAGAACATGATCGACGAAAAACACTTAGTTCGAGTCTAAAGTTGTGAGGAGGTTACGCTCCAGAGAAATCTCACTTCAAGAATTCAATTTGAGATTCGAAATACCCGAAGCCCGAAAATCCGAAATGAATAAGAACCATCGGATTTGGAGGACATACGATGATCGTTGGATCAGGGTTGTTGGTCAGCAGACCATGTCAGCAAGGACACGTGGCAGACCACATCAGCAGATCACATCTACAAGGACATGTGGCAGACCACGACAGCAAAAGACATGTGGCAGACCACGTCAGCAGAACACGACAACAAAAGACATGTAGCAGAACATGTCAGCAGACCACGATAGAAAAATACATGTGGCAGACCATGTCAGCAGACCACGACAGCAAAAGACATGTGGCAGACCATGTCAACAAACCACGTCAACAAATACACATGGCATAATCAGATGATGACAAGCGTCAAGAGGAAATTGGCTCATGCCATGAAAACAAGTGACGTAAGCAAGTTACGTCACTCTGGGAGAATTACTTCGAGAGTTCTACCACCAGCACTTGCCCAAAGCCCCAAAGTCTCGAAGTGGACACGAGACGTCTGATCTGAAGATCACTTCAGGAGCGTTCTCGACCGTCGATCTACTACAGTGGAAGGATAGTGTAAGTGGAAAAGTTAACCGACAGTAAGAGGTCCCCATCGTTTATGACTTACTCAGTAGGTGATCACTCCAGAGGAAAGAAGATGTTGAGATTTAAAACCTCCGAAGTCTGGAGATCTGAAGGAGATCTCGACCGTCGATCTGATGCCAGGTGTACTCTCAACCGTTGATCAAAATACAGTGGAAGGATAGCGTAAGAATAATAGCCGAAGTCCAGAAGTAAATGGTGGCCATCCATCTCATTGCTTGATTAAGTCTTGGACGTCGGATTAAGCAATGAAAGGATAGATGTAAGGATCACATATGACCATTGATATGGTTCCGTAAAATAAACATAAACCATCTGATCTGTTCGGGAAATATGATTCGGAAGTTTTGAAAGGTTTCAATCCCAAAAGTTTTGAAGGGCGAAGTGTCGAAGTTTCGACATCCATCCATCTCATCAGAAGATATAATCGTGACCATTGATTCTGATAAAGCACTCAAGCGTTCATTTGATCTAGTGTCTAGTCACCGCCGTTGATCATATGAAATAAGAAATAAAGGCAAAAGATAATACAACGATTAAATATATAAGCATGTGGTTCTACGTCTGTGATCATATGGTTTGAAGGAAGCGCCTCATGCAGGTTTCATTTGACAGATAGTTACACCAGAACAACACAGAGAATCATTAAAAGATTGAATATGATATGTTGGTGAAATGAGAACGTAGCAGAAGCATGAGTACGATCTAATGAGTTGATCCATGTATGTGATCAACTCATGAGGAAAAATGAACCGATACACAGTCATGATTGAAAAAGAGTTAAATCATGAAAACATGAATAAAGAAATAAAAAGGAAAATGATATTAACTAAAGTTTAAAGATTATCATTTTAAATGAAAAGGTACAATGGTTCAAATATCAAAAGACAAAATGATTCAAATTCACACCAGTTGGAAGACTATATAAACAAAAAGGAATTGTGAGAAGATTGTAGTTGAATTTGTCGAAGTATACATATTTATATATAATGGATTGATTGAAAGTTCATTCTATCAG
>ML776668.1:660311-687237 GCA_009831015.1 Picea engelmannii
TATATAAAACAATAAATACTTTATTTATTTATTTAACTTGAATGAATACATAAGATCAATCTTTGAATATCATCTTCATACAATTATGAGATACCCAACTCTCTGTTACAAGACCCAACTTGTAGTTTTCATATCAAACTGAGAAATGAGGAATCCAATCCTCATAACAAGTCCCAACTTGTTGATCTCAGATCCAACTGAGATGTGAGGAATCCAATCCTCATACAAGACCCATATTTTAAATAGGCACCAACCTAATAGAATGAACTTTCATTCAATCCATTATATATAAATATGTATACTTTGACAAATTTAACTACAATATTCTCACAATTCCTTTTTGTTTATATAGTCTTCCAACTGGTGTGAATTTGAATCATTATGTCTTTTGATATTTGAACCATTGTACCTTTTCATTTAAAATGATAATCTTTAAAATTTAGTTAATATCATTTTCCTTTTTATTTCTTTATTCATGTTTTCATGATTTAACTCTCTTTCAATCATGACTGTGTATCGGTTCATTTGTCCTCATGAGTTGATCAAAGACATGGATCAACTCATTAGATCGTACTCATGCTTATGCTGCGTTCTCATTTCACCAACAAATCATATTCGATCTTTTAACGATTTTCTGTGTTGTTCTGGTGTAACTCACTGTTGAATGAAACCTGTATGAGGTGCTTCCTTCAAACCATATGATCACAGGCATAGAACCATATTATCTTTTGCCTTTATTTCTTATTTCATATGATCAACGACGGTGACCAAACACTAGACCAAACGAGCGTTTGAGTGCTTTATCATAATCAACGGTCATGATTCAATCTTCTGATGAGATGGATGGATGTCGGAACTTCGACACTTCTCCCCTTGGAACTTTTTGGCTTGAAACCTTTCAAAACTTCCGAATCATATTTCCTGAACAAATCAGACGATTTATGTTTATTTTACGGAGCCAGATCAATGGTCATATATGATCCTTACATTTATCCTTTCATTGCTTAATCAAACGACCATGAATTAATCAAGAAATGAGATGGATGGACACCATTTACTTCTGGACTTAAACTATTATGCTTATGCTATCCTTCCACTGTATTTTGATAAACGGTTGAGAGTACACCTGGCATCAGATCGATGATCGAGATCTCCTTCGGGTCTCCGGACTTCAGAGATTTTAAATCTCAACCTCTTCTTTCCTCCGGAGTGATCACCTCCTGAGTAAGTCATGAATGGTGGGGACCACTTGTTGTCAGTTAATTCTTCCACTTACACTATCCTCCACTGTAGTAGATCGATGGTCGAAAATGCTCCCGAAGTGATCTTCAGATCGGATGTCTCGTGTCCACTTAAGGACTTTGACATTCGAGACTTCAGGGCTTTGGGCAGGTGCTGGTGGTATAACTCTCGAAGTAATTCCCCTGGAGTGACGTAACTTGCTTACATCACTTGTTGTCATGGCATGAGCCAATTTCCTCTTGACTCTTGTCATCATCTGATTATGCCATGTGTATTTGCTGATGTGGTCTGCTGACATGGTCTGCCACATGTATTTTGTTGTCGTGGTTTGCTGACGTGGTTTTCCACATGTCTTTTGCTATCGTGGTCTGCTGACATGGTCTGCCACATGCATTTTGCTGTCATGGTTTGTTGACGTGGTCTGCCACATGTATTTTTCTATCGTGGTCTACCACATGTCCTTGTAGATGTGGTCTACCACATGTCCTTGCTGATGTGGTCTACTGACCAAAAAACCTAATCCAACGGTTATCATATGTCCTCCAAATCTAATGGTCCTTTTCATTTCAGATTTTTGGGCTTCGGGTATTTCAAATCTTAAACTGAATTCTTGAAGTGATATTTCTCCGGAGCATAACCTCATCACAACTTTAGACCCAAAATAAACGTTGTTCGTCAATCATGTTCTTAGATTGATGGCTCAATCTATCTATGATGAAACTCTTCTATCTTATCAATCCCTCCACTTAGGATGATCCAACGACTGACAAAAATTTGCATAAATGAGATCTCATATCTTACCTTGCGTATTCTATCCTTCCACTTTAAGATGATCCGACGACTGACAAAAATTTGTGTTTGATCTGACTGCTAAAGAGAATTCGGGTTTGATCCGACGATTGATGGGTATTTGGTTAATCAAATTCTCAATCGTTTTTCCCCACTTATCCTGTCCTTCCACTCAAAAGTGATCCAATGGTTGTGAATATTTCTAGAAGCATATCCATGATCAAGGATGATTGTGGAACCAAAACTTGTGAGTGATTTAACTCGTCACCCAAAATTCGAAATTGGAAGTTGGGCATTATTGGTGAGTCAACGACAATCATCGATCTTTGAAGCTATAAGATCGGACGGTCCTGACTAATTGTGGGATTGGAACTAACACGATATTGAATTCTCCTTTCTTTCTCCCAAATTCATCCCTGCCATTGATCTGGTGATTGCACATCTGACGGTTATGACTTAATATGACTTAAACTGATCGCTTGTTGGATCAACCACAGTCATTGATATCTGAGTCTATGAGATCTTACGATCTAGACCAATTGCGGGATTAGAACTAGAAGGTTGTTTAATTCTTCTTTCGCTCCCCGCAATTCATCCCTACCATTGATCTGGCTTGTAGATCCGACAATCACGGTCCTCCAACGATCCTGAAGCCCATGGTCACTCATATGAGAGACGTTCATAATATGAGATGATGAACACGGTCGATTTCTTGATCGGACGACTGATGAGGCTTCTCACCTTTTCTTGTACATTAGTCGACTTCTCAGTCTTTCCATCAATCAGATGACATTTATAGAATGTGCTCTTCATTCGCTAACTCTCCCAAGATTTAGCAACTATTTGTGCATTATTTTATGCAATGATAGTCAGTTGATAATTCTCCTAAGATTTGATCATAGGAACATTGTTGATCCTATCGTGATCAACAATAATCACAAATTTCTTTCAGCTAACTGATGTTGACATCAATGGCAATCTCATCTATGGTAATTCATCATTAACAAAAAATCATCACATCGACTGTTGACATCAATGACAATATGTCCAACAATATCCCCCTTTGTCATTGAGGGAAACACACTAACTTCATATACAAAACTCCCCCTGTGATGATTCTTTCCTCTTATGAATTTTTCTCTCCCCCTTTGACATCAATGGCAAAGGGTTTCTCCCCTTATAATCAACATTTGTCTATCTGCATGTTGTTGACTAGAATATGAACTTGGGTAACTTGCCCTGGAATCATGTTCTTCCTACCATAACTGAATGACTCCCCCTGTCAATATGATCTCTCTCTGCTTCTGACTACTCTTCCCCTTTGTTTCTGAAGGGGTAGCTCTTCCTCACAAGGTCTCTTCCATTGTTAATTTAATAACTTCTTATCTCAGTTTATTGGGATTTTTGTGTTTAAATAAGTAGTCTTCTTGATACAAATCTTGTAGTGATCAAGTATTTTTCAAAACTTAATCTAATTACTTTCTTATTCAATAATCAAAATACTCCTCCTGAGTTTTTACTAACTTTCCTTTGTCAAATCGAACAAGAGTATGAATCTTACTGATATTTTTGATCTGCCTCTTATTCGTTTTTTATATTTCACATGAATATCAATTGAGGAATTATACCAATTGATTTAAATACCAATTTAAACTTCTTTTTATATTTTCTTTCTTTTGCTAACAACTTATGACATCATCATAATTTAATATTGTCCCATATTCTTCTATAGGTACTTCCTTTTCTTGAGATTGATTTATCTCATATTGAATTTCACATTCTTTATTAGGACTTTTACCCATCATGTTCTTGTTATTAATTTCTTCATTTTCAGGTGTAATAACATCTTTCTTGCTTTCTCCTTCAGATTTTCTTCTCCATATCTTTCTGTGAGATATTTTTCTTTTTGGATATTCTCTTTCTAATTGTGTTTTTGGAGATTTGTCATCTCCTTTCTTCTTCCAACTTTTATTAGGATTTTTCATTGACTTGAATGACTTATTCAAATATTGACTTTTTGTATTCTTGCAGTTTTGGGATTTGTGCCCAAACCTATCACAGTTGTAACATCTCATTGTATGACAAAATTTTGCTATGTGCCCAACAAAATTACATCTCCAACATCTAATTGAGTTTTTGGATTTTCTTGTATATCCTTTCTTTAGTTTCTTGCAGTCTATTGCTTTATGGTCAAAGCTATGACAAGAAAAACAATAGCCATTGAAGGTATTTCCATTCTTGATTTTATTTTGACTTGAAGGATCCGTCATTTGATTTTCTTCTTCCTTTTTAATTCTAAAGTTGTCCTCCTTAACAAAGTTCATGACTTGTAATTTCTTTGTACTTGCATCTTTTCCTTTTAAGAAGGATGATCCTTTCTCATCTTTGTAAATGGTTCTCCACTTGTTATTGTCTTCTTTCTTATACAATAAGAAAGAAGACAATAACAAGTGGAGAACCATTTACAAATCTTATCAAAGATAGTAGAGCTATTCTGGAAATTAACAATCTTATTTGTCTTTTCATTCATCTTTTTAAGATTGACTATTTCTAACTTCAACATGTGACATAATTCTTCCTTTTTAGTCAACTGAATTTTAAGGGATTCTTTCAGTTCTTTAGCATATCCAAGATGGGTCTTTATATTGATGACTATTTCTTCTGTCTCATCCAAGACTTCTTTGCATTTAATATTTTTGTCATATGTCTTTAATTCTTCCATCTCTTTTGTTAGATAAAAAACTTTAGTTTTCAATATTTTGATTTCTTCCTCGTATTCTATCTAAATCATTTTGAGTTTGATGGCTTCCAATTCAAACATTTGGGATGATTCTTCCTTTTTAGTTATTTCGATCTTCTTAGCTTCTTTATTTTTCTTAGCTTCTACAATTTGAGTCATCAGATCTGCATTATTACTTTCATTAATCTTTTTGAAATTGATGATTTCCAATTCCAACATGTGGTAAGAATTTTCTTTCCTTGTTAACTGGATTTTTAGGTCTTCTTTACTTTCTTTAATTTCCTCAAGTTGAGTGTTTGACTTCTTAACCTCCTTTCTGAGATTCACAACTTCCGTTTCCAACTTATGACATGATTCTTCTTTTGCCTGACTGATTTCATTCTTCAATTTCACAATCTCCTCTTCTTTTTCTTCCAGCTGAACTCTCTGTTCAAATTTTTCATGGTTAGAGTGATCTAACTGTTGAAGTAACAACATATCCTTTTGTTGGATTTTCTCCAACTCTTCTAGAGTGTACAAAGTTGTGTACTCAAGACTTTCAAGAGCCCCCACAGGGACTTTAATATGCATATAATTTCCTGATTCCAACCGAATCACTCTTATAGCAGCTGCAACATCAGTTTTAAGATTATGTAATCTTTCTTTAGTGATTACTGAGGTATGGCTCAATTCCTTGATGAGGCTGTCTTTTTCACTGTTGACTGAGATTTGCATCAAGTCCTATATTTTATACTGATTAGAAATGTATTTCTCTGTATTATGTTCTTCAATCTTATTGCAATTTTTTTTTTCTTTTTTTTCTTCATTATCTTGATAAGAACTCTCTTCTTCTGAATTTTGTTCTTTATTCTGATAGGAATCCTCTTCATTAGAGTCTTGTTTTTTATTCTGACAGGAACCCTCTGTATCTGAGTCTTGTTGCTCACTTTTATAGGATTTATTTTCTTCCTGTGTTTCATTCTGATAACAATTTTCTAGTTGGAGCCATAATTCTTTAGCAAATTTGTAGTGCTTCATCTTTTCTTTGACTTGGTCTGACAATCCATCCTGAATTGCTTTTAAGGATACTTAATTGTTTCTGTTTGCTTATTTTGCATTTTTGGATTTGCTCTTTGAAGTAGTTAAGTGCCAGGGCTTACTTACTACTGAATCCCAAACTCTAGATCCTCTTGACTTCAAATATCTTTTCATATTTTCTCTCCATGATAAATAATTTGTTCCATCAAATAAGGGAGCTTCATTTGTGGAGATAACAATTTGTCCACCCATTTCTTCTGAATCTACCTTTAGTTTTTAAACTGTGCTGAAGGAACCCACTCTGATACCAATTGGTGAAAATGGGTACTTGACATTGAGAGGGGGGGGAGGGGGTGAATCGGTGTCACAAAACTTAGGACAATTTTCCACTTTTCACAAAGTAACTGAACAACAAATATTTATTTCATTTTCTCAATCAATATATATAAAACAATAAATACTTTATTTATTTATTTAACTTGAATGAATACATAAGATCAATCTTTAAATATCATCTTCATACAATTATGAGGGACCCAACTCCCTATTACAAGACCCAGCTTGTATTTCTCAGATCCAACTAAGAAATGAGGAATCCAATCCTCATAACAAGTCCCAGCTTGTTGATCTCATATCCAACTGAGATGTGAGGAATCCAATCCTCATACAAGACCTAGCTTGTAAACAAACACCAACCTGATAGAATGAACTTTCAATCAATCCATTATATATAAATATGTATACTTCGACAAATTCAACTACAATCTTCTCACAATTCCTTTTTGTTTATATAGTCTTCCAACTGGTGTGAATTTGAATCATTTTGTCTTTTGATATTTGAACCATTGTACCTTTTCATTTAAAATGATAATCTTTAAACTTTAGTTAATATCATTTTCCTTTTTATTTCTTTATTCATGTTTTCATGATTTAACTCTTTTTCAATCATGACTGTGTATCGGTTCATTTTTCCTCATGAGTTGATCACATACATGGATCAACTCATTAGATCGTACTCATGCTTCTGCTACGTTCTCATTTCACCAACATATCATATTCAATCTTTTAATGATTCTCTGTGTTGTTCTGGTGTAACTATCTGTCAAATGAAACCTGCATGAGGCGCTTCCTTCAAACCATATGATCACAGACGTAGAACCACATGCTTATATATTTAATCGTTGTATTATCTTTTGCCTTTATTTCTTATTTCATATGATCAACGGCGGTGACTAGACACTAGATCAAATGAACGCTTGAGTGCTTTATCAGAATCAATGGTCACGATTATATCTTCTGATGAGATGGATGGATGTCGAAACTTCGACACTTCGCCCTTCAAAACTTTTGGGATTGAAACCTTTCAAAACTTCCGAATCATATTTCCCGAACAGATCAGATGGTTTATGTTTATTTTACGGAACCATATCAATGGTCATATGTGATCCTTACATCTATCCTTTCATTGCTTAATCCGACGTCCAAGACTTAATCAAGCAATGAGATGGATGGCCACCATTTACTTCTGGACTTCGGCTATTATTCTTACGCTATCCTTCCACTGTATTTTGATCAACGGTTGAGAGTACACCTGGCATCAGATCGACGGTCGAGATCTCCTTCAGATCTCCAGACTTCGGAGGTTTTAAATCTCAACATCTTCTTTCCTCTGGAGTGATCACCTACTGAGTAAGTCATAAACGATGGGGACCTCTTACTGTCGGTTAACTTTTCCACTTACACTATCCTTCCACTGTAGTAGATCGACGGTCGAGAACGCTCCTGAAGTGATCTTCAGATCAGACGTCTCGTGTCCACTTCGAGACTTTGGGGCTTTGGGCAAGTGCTGGTGGTAGAACTCTCGAAGTAATTCTCCCAGAGTGACGTAACTTGCTTACGTCACTTGTTTTCATGGCATGAGCCAATTTCCTCTTGACGCTTGTCATCATCTGATTATGCCATGTGTATTTGTTGACGTGGTTTGTTGACATGGTCTGCCACATGTCTTTTGCTGTCGTGGTCTGCTGACATGGTCTGCCACATGTATTTTTCTATCGTGGTCTGCTGACATGTTCTGCTACATGTCTTTTGTTGTCGTGTTCTGCTGACGTGGTCTGCCACATGTCTTTTGCTGTCGTGGTCTGCCACATGTCCTTGTAGATGTGATCTGCTGATGTGGTCTGCCACGTGTCCTTGCTGACATGGTCTGCTGACCAACAACCCTGATCCAACGATCATCGTATGTCCTCCAAATCCGATGGTTCTTATTCATTTCGGATTTTCGGGCTTCGGGTATTTCGAATCTCAAATTGAATTCTTGAAGTGAGATTTCTCTGGAGCGTAACCTCCTCACAACTTTAGACTCGAACTAAGTGTTTTTCGTCGATCATGTTCTTATATCAATGGCTTGATCTATCTACGGTGCAACTCTTCTATCTTATCATGTCCTTCCACTTAGGATGATCTAACAGCTGACGAAAATTCGTATAAATGAGATTTCAGATCTTACCTTGCTTATCCTATCCTTCAACTTTAAGATGATCCGACGATTAACAAGAATTTGTGTTTGATCTGACGATTGACGAGAATTCGGGTTTGATCCGATGACTGACGGGTATTCGGTTAATCGAATTCTCAATTGTTTTCCCCACTTATCTTGTCCTTCCACTCAAAAGTGATCCAATGGTTGTGAATATTTCTCGAATCAGATCCACGATCAAGGATGATTGCAGAACCATAACTTGTGAGTGATTTAACTCGTCACCGAAACTCCACAATTGGAAGTTGTGTGTTGTTGGTGAGTCAACCACAATCGTCGATCTTCAAAGCTATAAGATCGGATGGTCCTGACTAATTGCGGGATTGGAACTAGCGCGATATTCAATTCTCCTTTCGATCTCCGCAATTCATCCTATCGTTGATCTGGCGATTGCGCATCCAATGGTTACAACTTAATCTGACTTAAACTGATCACTTGTTGGATCAACTACATTCATTGATATCCTAGTCTATGAGATCTGACGATCTAGACCAATTGCGGGATTAGAACTAGCGGGTTGTTTAATTCTTCTTTCGTTCCCCACAATTCATCCCTGCCGTTGATCTGGCTTGCAGATTCAACGGTCATGATCCTCCAATGATCCTGAAGCCCACGGTCACTCATATGACCGACGTCCGTAATATGATATGATCAACATGGTCAATTTCTTGATTGGACGGCTTTTGAGGCTTCTCACCTTTTCCTGTACATTGGTCGACTTCTCAGTCTTTTCATCGATTGGATGACATTTCTAGAATGTGCTCTTCATTCGCTAACTCTCCTGAGCTTTAGTAACTGTTTGTGCATTCTTTTATGCACTGATAGTCAGTCGCTAATTCTCCTGAGCTTTGACATAGGAACATTGTTGATCCTATCGTGATCAACAATAATCACGAATTTCTTTCAACTAACTGATGTTGACATCAATGACAATCTCATATGTTGTAATTCATCATTAACAAAAAATCATCACATCAACTGTTGACATCAATGACAATATGTCAAACAGATATGACTTGTAGCTCAATGTTATCTTGATGACGTCCCTTGGCTGTGATTATTGAGACCCCAGTCTCGGAGATCGAGTTTTTATCAGTAAATTCTTACACTTGTATTTTTGTGAATATTTCAAATATTCTAATTAAATGAGAAAGAGGATTTTGTAGTTCATCACGCTTTTAAAGAAAATTAACGTTAATTATAATTATGTTATCGTTAGGAGAACGATATTACCATTAGTAACTAGTGAAGTTGCTAATGTTGCTCGGAAATCGAATACGATCATAATTACACTTATATTTATACAACCGCCCAATTACTCAAGTTTCGAAACATGGGAGCCGGTGATCTCATCGTCTTTGGTAATGGTAATTTTGGAATATCCTTTTTCCAGACTTGTAAATCCAATATTTATCGATCAAATTAACAAAGTTCTCTCCTTAGATTTTATTAACTGTAAATTTTTCTGTAGTTCACAACGGTTGATTTTTATTTCAATAATAAACCTATTTTATCATTGTGATATTGTTAGGGAGAGTGATCATACCGAGACAAGTTTATCAGGTCGTTACTTTGCTCAACGATCATTTATGGTAATTTTTTTTTCCTATAAATACAAACGATTATTCCTTAGTTTTGATGGTCAAATTTTGTAGCTCGCTAAGATTCTATTTTAAAAGTTAATAATAGTCCGAATTAATTGTTAAAAAATTGATATAAGGTAGCAATGGATTAAGGAAAAGATATTTTAGTTATTTAATTATTATATCAAGTAATCTAAGAAACAATAATAACTAAGTGTGAATTATTTCGAGTATAGTAAATTAACATGAGAAATATTAACGAATTCATGTTGTATCAAATTATTGCCATACTTGAATAATTGATATTGAATAGAGTATATATCTTAGATAGATATTTTATTACTTTTAATTAGGGGATAAATTCCTTGGAATAGTGTGATACTAGGAAGTTTTATAGATTTAATGATCTTGGAAAGTGTATAAGATTTAATCGATTATTGCATTAGTAAAGCCTTAGCATAGAATGTGAATTTTATAAGTATGGTATGAAAGTATGATTTTGTTGTATTCATAAGAGATCTGGATAATGGTGATCACATTAATTGAGAAATTAATCACATTAAACTAAAAAAGATAATTGTAGTTATAGAATAATAAAACTTGACAGACATAGTAAAGTGGAAAAATCAAAATAGTGATTAATTTGTTTTCATAGCAAGGATAAATGATTGTTACCAATTCTGGTGAAATCTTAAAAATCTTTTTTCCATCTGTATTCTTACACTCTTTAAACTTTATATTTTATTGAATTTCTTTTAGTATATTTGAATTGCTTGCTAGGAAGAGTTTGAATTGTTGTCATTGGGTTAGTACTTTTAGCGAGTACTTAATTGTCGAACCACTCAACAAAATTATTAAGTTAAACTTGACTTTTGCGATTTTTAGGTAAATACAATCATGTGTTACTCTATCTAGGGGATATTAAGAGGATGAATTTACAATATCAGATTTCAATGTTTATGTATTTGTCGTAATTGATCTTGTCAGTACTTGGATGTTAAAAAAAAATTAAGATAACAAAATTCATTGTGTTCTGATTGTTATTCTGTGTTGTACAGAAGGAGTGTTACAAAGTTCTAAGTTGTCCTCTTCAACATGTGGAACAACCTCCTAAAAGGTGGAATGAACTCTTCAAAATCCTCAATGACCTCCTCTGAAGGTATCCCTTGAGTGGAAAAAATTTAAGCAATAATTCTCTCATGATGGATTTTAAAAGCACCATAATTGTGTCAATTTTTGCTCGAATTTCTATTATGACCACATTTCAGAAATCTGGTGGCCATTTTGCATCTAATGGCATTGATCTAGTGGAATTTTGTGTATTCTTTCAAAACATAACTTATCCTGAAGTTGGTCGCCCTCAAAATATGTGCTAAAATCTCCTTAAGGTGTGCAACGAGCTTCTTAATGTCCTCCAAAGGAACAAGGCTCAATCCAAGTCATCTCCATGCAAATTACATCATCCAAAGTAATGCCCAAGTGACTTGAATAAGTTATCAATTCAAAGGCATGTACACAAGTCCAATGCAACATAAAAAGTGAGTCATGTCAAATGTAAAGGCCATTAGGTAGATCACATTAAGCATCATGTTATAACTTCACAATAACTCATAGCATTCATACAATTTTCCAATTTCAATTATGATGGGGGCATCATTAACCCCTATTACATGTGTCAACACCCAAGAAGAGAAGTAGTTCCCAAGAAAACCCATCAAGGAGTATGTGTGGTGATATATGGTACGGGTTGGCAAGTAACTTCATGAGTTGCATTGTGGGTCCATGTGAGGTTGTTTAAGGTATTCATCTGCATGAGTTCCTTTGAATTATGAGGGAGCATTTATGCATTAAGTTACCCTTCCCTCGACAATGTGTCTTACTACTACTTATTTGCCCCTTTTTTTATATCACCCTTTTTGGCTTTTGAATTTTATTTTACTTGATTTAGTCCTTTTTAGATATGCATTTTTTTGCATAGGACTGGCGGTAACAACCTTATAGCGAAGGGGCATTGCTCATGCTTTATTCCTTTGTTTTTTTTTCACTTTTTCTCTCTCTTTTTTTTTTTGTTTTCTCTTCACCTCAATCTTATAGCTCTTTTGAGGTGAGGCTCTTCGCATGGGATTATGAAGGATGAACATTTTTTGTGTGACATATGACAACCAACCCATGAGTGGGACAATCAAAATTGGGAAGGGTGGAAAATGTTAAGTATGGATTGAGATATGGACACATTACATCTTTCAAATCCCCCTAGTAGTAAAAATCAACCCAAGAGTGACAACACTTATCTAGAAGATGATGATGATCACCAAGGTGAAACAAGGAAGAAGTCACAAATTTAGAGTATCATGATCCATTATTTGAATCAACCGACAATCACTACTTTCATGACAAGTACATAAGGAATTAATGCTTAATATGAAGCAATGGAATGATGTATCTCATGTATGTCAAGCACCATAATAATCAAATGTGAACAAGTTGAGAAAATGTGGGAAACATATTTGGTCAATTGACCATGGAGAACCATGGAGCTTGTATGTGGAACCGTTGTCTATGATAAGGATCATAGGAGAAAAATCTCCTCAACTTACCCTTAGATGTCAGGGGGTAGCATTTGGCTCCAACATGGGGACATGTTCTCACCATAGAGTGCATGAGAAAATCAACAATCTATAGAATTCCAAGACATGTGTTACACATTATTTTGGTCACCCTATGATGAACTAATGATATATGTATGACTTACTCCTATGTTCTCTGAAGTTACTGAAGAAATGAGACTTTCTCCATGAGAAATTGAATCATTTTCTTTTCTTAAAAAACCTATCAAAGGAGATCACCGCACCCTGGTAAATGCTTGGGGTGCGACTATGCTTGATTGCCACATGCTGCAACAAATTGGACTGTGACATCGCCGCATGATGTTTGTGCTTAGGGTGCGACGATGCTTAAACAAGGGAAAAAGGTGAAATTCATGAAAGTTCTAGAATTGAATATTCTAGAAGATGAGGTGGACTCCAATCGGTTTGGATCTTACTCAATTCTATGGTTTAGTGACATCATCCTAATCTCTTCATCCATCCCTCTTTCACCCTATATAAAGAGCGATCTCTCATGGGAAAGGCTAGGATAGTTTATGCATGAATAATTCCATTGAAGATTGTACTTGTGATAGCTTTGCTTTATATTTCCAAGTCAGGTTGTGAATACTCTTCATCAAAAGCATTGGAGCAAAGGTGTGTGTGTTGAAGAAAAGGGCCATTGGAAGGGACCTTGCAACATCAAGACATAGGTTATATTCTCCACTTTCATCAATATAATGTTGTAATACATTTCTTCCCTATAAAAGTTTCTCCATTTTTATTGTATAACTCCTTGATCTTATGCATAGGCTTCATTGGAATATATATATCGTTGTTCTCTCTCTTTGTTGGTTTGTGCTTCTTTATAGGTTCAACATCCCACAAATCCAAATATGGAGAAAGGACGATACTAGCGAGGATCAAACGACGTTTAAAAGGTATGTCATTTGTCCCTCTTTGAACCAGTTTACATTACAATGAAATCTAGGGAGAAGCTTGTATTCTTCTTTGTTTTGTTCTAATTTCTTGTTGAAGTTAGGGAGATTAGTTTGTGTCCTCTCTTACCGATTTCTCCGATAAAAAAAATGGCAACCATACTGGGGAACATCCTATTTTGGTCTTTTCTTCCTTGTTTTCTTTTAGCTTGCTTGCTTTTGGCTAATTTCATTATTTGAGTCTTTGGGTGATCCATGTTGACTCCCTGGTCTTGAAAATTCATTGAGAAACTTTGTCGTCTATTCATTTTCCCCTTATTTTTAGTCATCGTTGCAGCCTACTTGTGAAAACCAGGGCGATGAAGTCACACTACATATTTCCCACAGCCTGTAACGATCCTTGATCATCACACTGTGCTCTTCTGTAGCCTGCGACGATTCCTATAGAATTTTTTTGGAGTGACAATCAATTTTTCCTCTTTGCCCAGATTTGTCATCATTTCTTGGGATGAATTTTTAGTCCTGTTGAGTGATTATTCACAGCTTGGTTTGCATCTTTTAGCTAAATTTGATCATTTCTCAAGTGTTGAGAGCCTCTTTCATAATCTTCATAGTTGTATCTTTCACTTCTTACTGCAAGGGTATAATCCTGAGGTTTCATCCTTGAGTGCTTTTCAGATGAGTTGTTATTGATATTTTTTGAGTTTTGGATTGTTTTTTATTTGAAAATGATTTTTGATTGCATTAGACAAATAAGTTTTCTTACTTTTTCATTTTTTGTTGCATTTTGAGTTTAGTTTGGGAAATTGCGTCGTGAGTGCATTCATCTTCTTGGACAATTTTTTCTTTTTGATTCAGATCTCTATTTTATTTGAAAAGAAAAAGAATTAAAGTTTGTTTTTCTATTGGTAGTAGTTACAAGAAATTTTTGCATTCAAATATTTGTTTACAAAGAGAAAATTGGAAAATTTGATAGTTTTGATTGTTTGGCATCAAGATCACTCAAAGATTGAAGAAATTGTGTTTTGCAACTTGTTGTATTCTAGAAAAATAAATCCTTCTCCCTTATGTAATTAGAGTTCATTGAACGAAAAGATTGCATATCATCTCTCTTTGCATATTGTTGAGTCAAGGTCAAATACTTCATCAATTTCATCTTTGCTTCCTTTTTTATTTAAGAAACAACCATTAAAATTTAGCGTAATTTTAAAATCTATCTAGTAACTTTTATTTTCTATAAATCTTATACACCAACATCAACTAGGGATAGCGCTTTGGAATAGGTTGTGAGGAATACTCTCCAAAGCATTAAAACACATAATAATATCTTGTGATAGGGAGAGTTAAATCCACTTGCTACATTTTGTCTTGGGAAGTTCTTCTAACACAAGGGTCAATCACGAGGTCACATTAGGGTCGATAGAGTTACTCACCCTGCTTTGTTGGTCTTAGTGTAGATATTGCACGTATTATTGAGTGTCACTTGAGAAGAAAATCTTGTGCGGACCTTCCCGAGGCAATTTCAGGCTTAGATACCTTGCCCTTGCGCATGTGTCAGACTGTCGATTACCTCCCCATGCATCATTTTCGTAATTGGTAACCTTAATAGCTTATCTCTTTAGGGTCTTTAAACGAGGTGACTGTGGAGGGGAAAGTCTTCACGGTACCTGGAATCGACGTTGGCCAAACTCACTCGGGCTCCTTGGAGAGTATACCCACGATTATGTGTGGGAGATTGCACAAGGGTGTAAGTCCATTAAGCAGGTCATCAACATAACTTTTCCACCCACTTTATCCTAGCCCCTTCTTGTCATGATCTTGCGACGATGGACTTCATCACCAACTAGCGATTTCGAAATAGGAAGGTTTGTTTGTGTGCTTGATATCTAGATTTTATTAGTGAAGTGTTGTTTGTTTCTCTAGTTGGTCATATATTTATTTCATTATTTATTTAGTGTGTCCAACAATGGCCCTCATTGTTCACGTAGGATGCAAGGGTTACCTCCGGAAGAGTCGAAAGAATGTGCCTCCTTGCTTCCTAATTCATGAGAGGGTCCTTTTCCTGAAGGAGCAGTGAAATACGATGTATCCTCTGAGATCAGAATTTCTACTCCATTGGTAGAATCATCACTTCCTATAAATCCGTTATTGAATGTTATACAAGATCCAATTTTGCTCCGAATAAACTCTTCGGGAGACATTGATGCTGAATATTATACTAGAATACCTTCTAGACCTTACCTAGAGTCTGCTGTGGATGATCCACCTTTTTAGAGTGAATCACTTAGAACTTTGGTTCATACTTCTGGAATTTTTAATCCTAGTTCAGTCCTCGTCTGTTCTTTTTGGAGGACTTCCTCAGGACACGATATTTTTGATAAACCAGGAATGAGTCCAAACCAATCCATGTCATCACATACACCCATTACTTCTACTGCTTATATTGTACCTTTAAATCATTTTATTGGCACAATAAGTAATGTTGTTACAAGGTCAGACCCATTGTTGGTTGGTACTCATACATTCCTTCCTCTCTAACTCACTAGCTCTACCACGGTCCCACAAGTTACACCTGTTTCTGCCGGAAGTACGGTAACAACTCAAGCTCCTATTGGAACACCACTTCCCCTTAGATCAAATTCCTCACTTCCACCTGGGTATAACACTCTTAATAGTTCTATTGCTAATCCTACCCAGGTTCCATCCAGAGGACCTAATATTTTTGTTCCACCTGGGTATAATGTTGCTAGTGGTTTTGTTTCCACACCTACTCAGGTTCTATCTGGAGGGCATAACATTCCTGCACCACCTGGAGGATCTAATCATCCTGGCCCAAGTAGCTCCAATCAACTTGGAGGCATAAGTCATTCTGTCACTTCTGGTTTTCAACTTCCTGTTGGAGGTCAACCTCAATTTGGGGGGAAACCCCAAGTTGGGGGTCATAACCCATTTTACGGACAGTATATACCTGGATTACAAACCCAACCTTGGAATTTTCCTTTCCAAGGCAATAAAAAAACGCCTGGGGGAAAAATCCTCAATTAAATTCTTTTGTACCCTCTAATCTCGGGCAACCATATCCAGGCTCTGTAAATCCTACCTAGGGTCAAGCTTTTCAATCCAATGCTCCTTTTCAAGGTAGCATGCCAAATCAACCAACACATGTTAGCTACTTGAATCAAAACCCTCCACAACTAAATTTTACATGACCCTCTAACTATTTACAAATTGCTTATGGTCCTACTGGTATACCTATGGGATTTCCTCCCCAAAATTACCATTTTCCTCAAATGAGCAAACATTTATTGTTTCTAGTTACTTTGGATTTACCGGATTTATCTAGGATTTTGAATGATCCTATCTTGAATTCTCCTTATTGGCCAATTATACCTACCAAATTACCGTCAGACATTCCTAAGTTTGACGATCGATCGGAAGAAGACCCAAACAATCACGTCATGACATTTCATCTTTGGTGTTAATCCAAATCCTTGATGGATGACTCCATCCGATTGCGTCTTTTCCAACACACTTTTACAGGTTTGACTGCCAAATGGTGTATTGAATTTCCACGAGGATTATTCAATGATTTCAACACCTTAGCTATGGATTTCTTGACAAATTACTGGTTACCGATATGATATGAGACAGGAACCAAACTTTTGAGTTCATTTAAACAATCCTCTTCTACTCACATTTCAGATCATATTCACGAGTGGAGGAGAAGATGATGATTAATTAAAGTTCCCCTTCGTAATCAATTATTGGCTGAGTGGTTTACTAAATATCTCATCGGTCCTATATCCTGTGATGTTTCCATGGGTGGTGTCGTCACTGAAGAATGGGTGATTAGTCGTGCTCAATACTTGGATCTCGTCTATTCTCAAACAAGCATGTTATATGACTTGATCCCCGATGCTCCTCACCCGTCTACAAATCCAAACCCAACACCTCCAGTAGCTTCTCATGTTGTTGATGGTGTGATTGGCACTTTTCATGCTGAGACTCAGTCCAAACAAGCCAGTCATTCCAATCCCAAATCTACTACTGCTAATGTACAAAATGATATTCCTTTGACTCACTCTCTCGGTAAAACCTCTGAGGTCAATACGGTTCATTCTACACCTACCAGTAAATCTCAAAATAAAAATAAAGGGAAGGGTAAGAATAAAGAGGATAAAACTAATAATCAACAACCCGATAAACCCAAGACTTAGCCTGTTGATGATAAAGAAAAGAGAAAACCTTGTTATCCTTGTCTGATCTGTGGTGAGGACCATTATACGAAACATTGTCTGAGATGTGTAGAGATTACTAAGTTCTTGCAAGGAACCATGACGCCTCCTACACCTGTCGTTTTGTCACAACCTTTTCCTTCTCAAAAGTAGGCCCAATTGGTTATTCATAACCAACTTTCTCCCTCTACCACATCTTATGTCCTTATGTGTACTGGTGACTCCAAGAAAAATGAAGTTGCATTCGCTACTCAAGCCAAATATTATTCTCCTTCTAAAGATAAAGTTGATGATTCACCTCCTCCATTGGTTCAACCTCCTCCATCGACTTCACCTCCCAACGGTCCTCTTCATCTCGAATGACCTAGTCTAGATACATTTCTTCGTCTGCCTCCTAAGGGCGTCGTTCATAAGTTGTCATTTAATCCTGATGCACGTGCCACTCAAAACTGTAGTACTGTAGAAGATATTGCACATGCACCTTCTACGATGCCGCATCTTCAAGTACTTCAAAGTTGTCCTACTCAACAAGAGGAATTTTTAAATACTATAGGTGGAATCGATCCTACTGATACAAATTTGATAATCTTTGACTTGGAAGATCACATTCCAAGGCTTCCTCATCAATAATATTTTCAAATACAAGTCATTGTGGAAAATAAGAATATTTTTCGAACAATTGTTGATGAAGGATCTTCAACTTGCATCATGTTCGTCACTTGTTGGAAATCCATTGGCTCTCCTTCCCTTACCGAGTCAGATAATAATTTAAAAGCTTTTAATGGTACAAGGTTTAAACCTTATGGTGTTCTTCCTGCATTATCTATTGCGTTAGAAGGAAAAGAGGTTACTGTTGAGGTTGAGGTGTTTGATGTACCTCTCAATTACAACCTTTTACTTGGCCGTAGTTGGATTGATGCTATATGGGCAATTGTTTCTACTCTTTTCCATGTGATACATTTCCCTCACCAAGGTAAAGTTGTTACGGTAGATTAGCTCGCATTTTTTAGTTCTGATTCACGCACTAGTAACATTCCATTCATAGCAAAAACACCTCCTGGTTATGAGAATGTCAGTGTGCGTCTTTTAAAGGATTCATCATTAATGGGCACTTTCCCCATTCCACCACCTGATGTTCCTCCTCCTTTTTTCACTTCTATTAACATGATTTCGACCTGTGTTGGCGAAACCCATGAGTCTTATGACCCTTGGATAGTACCTATCTTGGACGAATGTCTTCATTATGGTGATCGAATGCCTTTAAGTCTGGTGGAATTGTCCTATCAAGCTATTCAATCGACAACTCCTTCTCCTCTTTCTCTCTTAGATACGTCTCTTTATCCATTTCACATGGTGTTTCACACTGATGAAATGATAATGACAGTTATGTCCATGGAAGACACCCCATGGGACGATGGAAATCATCATTCTATCCTCTTCCTAGAACCCGAGACTATTGAAAGTTACCAACGGATTTTGAATCCATCTACAGTCATTACTATTCCCCCAATTTCTGGACCAACACGTGATGTTTTGTATGAAGGGAACTTGGGGAATATTTACTCTACCATTCCTCTAGATATTTCAATTAAGCTTGGAATTATGGAAAATGTTCACATAGGTGTCTCATGTTCTCCTAATGAGATCCGAATTTACAAGGCCCTTTTCCAATAATTCTGTGACGTTTTTGCATGGAGTTACGAAGAAATTCCTGGAATTGATCTAGATATTGTTGTACATGAAATTAAGACATACCCTGACGCTAAACCCGTTCAACAAATACTTCACCCAGTTCATCCACGAAAATATGCCGCGATCAAACTCAAAATTGAAAAGCTTCTTAAAGATGGTTTGTCTATGTAACACCCTGTTTCCCCCAGTCTATAAAAATAACTATACTGGCCAAGAACTATGGCAAACTCAAAGATTGTGAATGTTTGAATTAACAGACCTTAGTATAAAAGGTCTGAGGAATGTAAATGATGTATGAATATATGTTGCATGACTGCCGAGAGGGGGATGTGCTGAAAAGAGACCACGATGGTTGATGAGAGGTGGTGGAAGGGGCCGAGAGTGGCTGCGTGAACTTCCACCGAACCAAAACCGTACTGGTTTGTACGTGCTTGGGAAAAACAAAGCTCACTCTCAGACCCCGAAATGAATTACTTGCCCGGATGGTAGGTGGGGAGGCTCCTCAAGAGTAAATGAGGGGATGGGGCGAACAACTCATCCGTAGAATCTCTCAGACTTGATCATCAGACAGGGAATTTCGTGCCACACGCAACCTCGTAGGAGGAAAGAAGTGTGTAAGGGGGGGGGGAGGAGAGAAGAATATATAGACACACACACACACGCGACAGGAATCGCGGAAGGAGAACCAGAGGAACTCCAGGAAATATAGTGAGTCATGAGCAGAGGAGAAGGAGAGTAACCTTCATCTTGGACTTCCGATGAGCGGGAAGTAAGAGACTAAGTCTCAAGCATTGTGGTCTAGCTTGGGGGTGGCTAGTGGTAAATCCATTTGGATTCGCTGAGCCTACGGTTGGGTGGAAATGAGCACCCCTCTCAGCAGTTGCATTACACTTGGTGTTTTCTGATAAGTATTTATGTCCTGTATTTCAACTTGAATGTTCCTGAAATGCATGCTCATGGTTGTACACTCAAGAATGGTTTCTATATAGAAGTGTTTTCCTGGTGTGTTTGATCGGAAAAGGTGGATGCATGCTTATAATTGTATGGCCATATTTGGTTCATTTATATATATACATTGAACAAGTTCAGATTCCGAGTCCATTCTCGGGAGATCTGTCCCATTTACTTGACTCATGTGATGTCTTGGTTGGATTTCCCTGAAGACACCTCCTTCTGGGAAGGTTCCCTCACTATTCCAGAGCCGGAGTGAGTTCCTTGAAAGGACTATCGTTTAAGTAAATATCTAAGCTTACCTCGCCCCTGTCACAGAGTTCATAGCTCGATAAGTTAAGAAGGCCTTTCAGTCATGTCCCCAAGCCTGGTGATAATTACCCAAGAATCCATTGAAGGATTTTATGGCCTAAGTCTGGAGACCTTGCACCAACAAGAATAGTTCCCTCAAAGTTTGGTCTTTCGGTGTCTCGGTACCTGGGAAATCCAAGGGTAAGTTCCCTTGTACTCGCCAATCGCAAAATCCTGAAGTTTGAAACCCTGGAATAACGTAGCGTGATTAGAGTCTTGATGTTTCGGTGTTTCGACACCTGGGATACCTAAGGGTAAGTTCTCTTGTAATCGCCAGTCCCGAAATCCCAACTTGTGAGACCCTGAAATGATAATAGCGTGGATGAGATACAGTGTTTTGGTGTTTCGGCACCCAGGATATCTAAGGGCAAGTCTTTTTCACTCGTCAGTCCCGAAATCCCGACTTGCGAGACCCTGAAATGATAATAGAATGGATGAGATATAGTGTTTCGGCACCCGAGATATCTAAGGGAAAGTCTCTTGTACTCACCAGTCTTGAAATCCCGACTTGTGAAACCCCAAAATGGCATAACGTGTCTAGAGTTTGGATGTTTCAGTGTTTCGACACTTGGGAAACCCAAGGGTTAGTTCCCCTGTACTCGCCAGTCAAGAAGTCCTGACTTGTGAAAACTCGAAATGAGCTTAGCGATGAATACAGGCTTAGGAGTTTTGGCTCTCAGGAAACCTAAGTGCGAGACCTCCTGTTTGCGCATATCCTGAAACCCCAACTTGCGAAACCCCGAAATAATAATAGCATGGATAAGTCTTGATGTCTCGGTATTTCGGCACCTGGGATATCTAGAAGCAAGTCCCTGGTACATGCCAGTATTGAATTCCCGACTTGTGAAATCCCGATATGGCTCAATGCCTGTAGATTTGGTTTTTGGTGTTTCGACACCCGGAAAACTGAAGGGTATGAACCCCTCGTCCTCTTCTACCGCGAAAACCCAGTACGCGAAACTCTGAAAGGTGGGATGCCAGGTTTTAATTCGAGGCATTGTTAGATGTGACAAATTGTTGTTCCCTTTCGTATTTCGGCACTTTGAGAGACAAGAGAGTAAGGGAACACATGCATCACGATTTTTCGAATCACGAAAGCCGGAAGCACCTCTCCGGTAAGGCCTGTGGTCATAGACAACAATCACATGGGTAAGGATAAGGGATGGTAGGGTCTACATCAAGCCCCATAGGAATTTGGGGATTCTGTTCCTCATTGAAAAGAAGGAAAAAGCAGAAAAATATTAGTTCTCGTAGTGGGTGTGTTACAAATTGGTATCAGAGCATGGTTACAACACTTGGCCTACTTGGGCTCATGAATGGGTTGTGCAAAGACTCCATTCGAATCACTCTTAACAGGAGTAACCCTCTATCTTAACCCCCCTTAATCAAAAGTCGAAGTTAAGAATGAAAAACCCCTATTGTGTGTATGCATGTGAAAAATAGGAATATTGTGCGGGTTATGAATATATATAAATATTTACTAACAACAAGCATTTTTCTTTGGCACACAAGCAGACGATCAACTGCGGGAAATTTCAGACGTATAGAATGGTGACTCACCATGAAGTGGGGGAGGGCTCCCACAATAGAGACGAAGAGTCTGATGAAAGGATGGCAGTAGGGACCCCTCCAGATCTAGATGAGACTGTGAGGAGCCTCATGGTCGAATTACAGAGCTGCAAGGCTGACAACGAAAGGATGATAAAAGAGCAAGAGAAACAAATGGAAATTAACACATTTTTACTGCAGAGCTTATCCGACATACAAAGGCAATTGCAACATGAACCTGAGACACATAAACATGGTCATGTCAGTGGCCACATTGAGAGGAGCACCTCGAGAAAGGTCCACCCTAGAGATAAGGGACAAGCGTCGAACAATTCTTCTGGAAAGGAAGTTGGCGACTTAGAGGGATCTTCTTGCAGCAGAACTAGTTCTCATTCCCGAAGAAAACAAAAGAAGCAGAAACTTTCCAAGAGTCATAATCTCGAAGAGTTCAAGAAGGCCAAACCACCCTCCTTCGATGGTGAAATAAATAAGGGAGAGGAAGTGGAGGCCTGACTGCTTGGACTAAAGAAGTATTTTAGAGTCCATGACTTCTCAAAAAACTTGAAGGCCCGAGTAGTCACCTTCAACTTGAATGGAAAGGCTTCCATTTGGTGGGAAGACCTTAAGAATGTAAAAGGGATTCATGAAGAAGACTTGTCTTGGGAACGGTTTGAGAAATACTTCAGGAAGAAGTATCTGTCAGAAAAATAGTTCGACGAAAAGGCTAAAGAATTCTATGAACTTAAGCTGGGGCAACTCAACATAGAGGAATATGTCAACAAATTCCTCAAGTTGCTAAGGTATGTACCCTACATAAAAACAGAAAAGACAAAGGTGCAACGATTCATCAGTGGACTACCTAAGGACTATCAGAACATGATTAAATTTGATGAACCAAAGACCCTAGAAGATATTATCCGAAAGGAAAGATATTGTTATGAACAACTTGGGCATCGGACAAGACCTTGCGAAGGCTAGAAGCAGAAGAATAGTTCGGGATTCCAGAAAAGGGGGTTTAAATCCCCAAGATTTAAGGACTATAAAAAGAACTCAAGGATGAGCTTCCCAGCCAGTTGTGCACACCAACAGAACTTTCCCTCCTTGAGCAGAAATAAACTTTCTGGATCTGCCCCAGTAAAGACTGATAACCCAAAGAGAGAACCTTTGAAATGTTGGGGTTGTGGAGAAGAACATATACTGAGGGACTACCTGCACTGACAACAGAACAACTGAAGATTTTACAACGTTCAAGAAGCTACCACCATCAATGACGTGGCCAAGAGTGTGTCGCAAATTTATGCAGCCTTGGATAATAACCAAGCTGACCACCAAGCTTCAGTGGTGGAAATCGAAGGTATGATCACCAACCATCTAGTGTCTATTCTGATTGACCCTGGTTCAAATTTGAATTATATATCCCCTAAGGATGTTGATAAATGTAAACTACAGCCACATAAAAACGCCAAGCCATGGTTGGTACAGTTAGCCACTAGCACCAAAAGAAGGGTAGCGGAGGTCATACCAGCCTGCCAATTAATTATGGGCAAATTTCCCACCCAAGCAACCCTTAACATATTACCCCTGGGATCATATGATCTGTTGATTGGTATGGACTAGCTAGCCACCCATAAAGCCAAACTGGACTGTTACCAAAGAACCTTGGAATGTGTAAGTGAATAAGGAAGGAGAATAACCCTTCAAGGGATCCAAAAACCTGTCTCGGTGAGACAAATATCAGCTCTTCAAATGAGAAAGTATTGCAGAAAAGGATGTCCACTATATGCAATACAGGTGTTGAAAACAATTGAAGGTGATGAATCAAGCCTCGAAGACCACCCCATGCTGAGAGAATACATAGATGTATTTTCGAAAGAGGTACCAGGTCTACCTCCGAGAAGGGACATTGACTTCTCAATAGAACTTGCACCAGGAGCGGTGCCGATGTCTAGGACACCCTACAGGATGAGCACACCTGAGCTAGTTGAGCTTAAATTACAACTGAAAGAGATGATGGACAGAGGCTATATCTAGCCCAACGTGTCTCCATGGGGAGAACCGGTCCTGTTTGTGAAAAAGAAAGACGATACCCTCCGACTGTGCATAGATTATAGACAACTCAATAAGGTAACCATAAAGAACAAGTACCCCTTACCCAGGATCGATGACTTGTTCGAGCAATTGGGAGGTGCCTCTATCTTCTCGAAGATTGAACTAAGATCTAGGTACCATCAAGTATGAATCAAGGACGAAGACATCCACAAAACTGCCTTCAAGACAAGATATGGTCACTACGATTTTGTGGTAGTACCATTCGGATTGACCAATGCCCCTGCCACTTTTATGTGCTTGATGAACAATGTGCTCAGCAAATTCCTAGACAAATTTGTGTTTGTTTTTATTGATGACATATTAATTTACTCCAAGAATAGAGAGGAACATGAGGAACACCTTAGGCTTGTGCTTCAAGTGCTAAGAGAACATCAAATCTATGCCAAATTTAGCAAGTGTGACTTTTTCCAGAAGCAAATACATTCCTTGGGCCATGTCCTATCTGAAGAAGGGGTAGAAGTAAACCCTGATAAGATCAGGTGTATCATGGAATGACCTACCCTAAAGGACGTTTCGGATATCAGATCCTTTATGGGCTTGGAAGGATACTATAGGAGATTTATAAAAGGATTCTCCAGGATTGGGTGTCCAATCACTACCCTCCAAAAGAAGGGTACAAAATTCACGTGGACACAAAAATGTGAAGAAAGATTTCAAACCCTGAAACATCTACTAACCCACACACCCATGTTGAAGATCGTCGATTCTGAAGCTGACTTCCTCGTGTGCACAAATGCCTATAAGGAAGGGCTCGAAGGATTCCTTATGCAAGGAGGAAGTGTGGTATGCTATGAATCTTGGAAATTGAATGAGCACGAAGTCAACTATGTGACCCATGATCTAGAGTTGGCCGCCATAGTACATGCCTTGAAAATGTGGAGGCATTACCTCATGGGAAGAAAATTTGTACTTATGACAGACCACTGTGGATTGCGATATCTGTTTGACCAACCAAATCTCAATGCCAGACAAGGTAGGTGGATGGCCCTCCTCAGCGAGTTTGATTTTGAAATCAAACATATTAAGGGAAAGGAAAATAGGGTGGCTGACGCCCTTAGTAGAAGCATGAAAACAATTCACCTGGCAGCGGTAAGCACCTGTGAGATGGATGCCAAGGAAAGAGTCAGAAATGCACAAGAGACAGACACATTCTTCCAGACCGTGACCTCGTACCTACAGCAAGAACCCACAGGGATAAATTATGGAGGCTACCAGATGATGGATGGAGGTCTGCTCACTTATAGAAATAGATTGTATATCCCAGATTGTGATGACTTGAAGAGGTTCATAATGGATGAACTACACAAAAGACCCTATATTGGCCATCTAAGATGATCACGACCACCAGGAAACAATTCTATTGGCCTGAATTGAAGAAAGAAATAGCTGAGTACTTAGCCAAATGCATAGAATACCAATAGGTAAAAGCAGAACACCGACACCCAACAGGATTATTACAACCTCTACCAATCCCGGAATGGAAATGGGAAACCATTTCCATGGATTTCATCACTGGATTACCAACCTCGACTAAACAGAATGACGCCATCATGGTAGTGGTGGATAAATTGAGCAAGTACACTCATTTTATCCTTGTCAAGTCAACTTGTAAGGCAATAGACATCGCCAACGTATTCATGAAGGAGATATTTAGACTGCATGGTATGCCGAAAGAGATCGTGTCTGACAAAGACACGAAATTTACTTCCAACTTTTGAAAATTACTGATGGTTGGTTTGGAGACCAAGTTACTATTTAGTTCAACGTATCACCCTCAAACCGATGGATAGATGGAAAGTGTGAATCAAATATTAGAAGACATGCTCAGGATGCATGTAATGCATCGACCCAAAAAGTGGGAAGACTACTTGCAACTAGTGGAATTTGCCTACAACAACGACTACCAAAAATCCCTGAAGATGAGTCCTTTCAAAGTCCTCTATGGTAGGTCGTGCAACACTCCAGTCAGTTGGAGTAATCCCATAAACAGAGTTACCATTAGACCCGACATGTTGAAAGAAATGGAACAACAAGTAACTTAGATAAAACAAAATCTAAAGGTCGCTCAGAACTGACAGAAAAGCTACGCCGACAGAAGGAGAACTCCAAGAGAGTTCCAAGCGGGAGGCCACGTATATCTCAGAGTTAGGCCCAGGAAGAGTTCCCTGAGGATGGGAGCCTGTGCCAAGTTGGCACCTCGGTATTGTGGACCCTTTGAAGTTCTAGATAGAGTGGGACCTGTAGCCTATAGGCTAGCACTTCCTCCCACAGTAAAAGCACATAATGTTTTCCATGTTTCATTATTGAAGAAATATGTACATGATTCTAATCATATAATTGACTGGTCTGTGATCCAGGTGGAACCGGAGGGAGAATTCATACCAGAGCCTCAATGCATACTGGACAGAGAGGAAACCTCGCTCAGGAACCGAACCATTGCATAGGTCAAGGTGCAGTGGAAAATTTTTGGCCCAGATGAGGCTACATGGGAAATGGAAGATGCCATGAAACAAGCATATCTGATTTTGTTTACCCCTGTACATACATGTCATATTGATAGATAGAACATCGAGGACGATGTTCCTTTAAGGGGGAGGGAATTGTAAC